>CM050165.1:144628561-144763235 GCA_027410445.1 Discoglossus pictus | reverse complement strand
TATATATTATCCTTCTCTAGGATGTAAGATCCTTCAGGCGAGTGTGTGGGGCTCTGCGTCCCACCCCCGTCCCTCAGTGGAGGCCTCTCACATGTAAGTGTGATAGGAAAACCAATCTGCAAATGTGAGATCGACGAGTGTCAAACCCGCGAATGTAGAGGGAGTACTGTATATGTTTCAGAACTTTGAGTCTGACTAAAAAGCAAAAACAAGCAAAGAAAAGAGTTAGTTTTTAATTAGACTTTTACATTTCTGGAGAGCTGTAGTTGCATTTTCTAAAACAAGGAATCTGCTTCTGGGCTAGTGAGGAGGAAGGAGTATGGTGTCAATTTCAGTCATCTCTACCCCACACCTCCCGGCACTGATAGCAGAAACACACTCTCATGATCCAGTTCTCAGGAAGTAATGTAACAAATACAAAACGGATACATATACTCATAAACAAAGTTTTAAAAAATTCAGATTCCCAAAAACATTTTTATGTCCATAACTTACACAGCTGTTAATGTTGTTAGTTTGGTAGATACTTGACAAACAAGTGACATTATTCTTGAACTAAAGTTGTCGTTTAACAAATGTATCATTTACATGAATCTCAGATGACTGAAACATATGCAAGAATCTTGAAGAACTTATTATCTCAGAGGATCTAATGCAAGGCCCGAAATCTGATTAAACAGCAACAGAATGTCTGAATTGGAAAGAAGATACTGTATAAAAAGATATTTCCTGATGTGATCACTAAATGTTTTATTAAATTACTACTTTTTACACTCATGGTTCTCTTAACAATCTAAAGCCTGAAGCCAAATTAAGCTAATAAATGCGCCCAAACAATAGGAAACTCAAACTATCCACAATACTACCCAAGCTACAATTAAACTATAGTGTAGACATGGAGACAAGAAGATTAAAATGCAATTTAACATGTTTCCAAAAAGAAGTTGAATACTTGAAATATTCAATACATGAATTTCAATTTCCAATAATCCCTCCTGATTTTGGTATTTATATTTACTAGATGTGTTGTGCTTATTTGTAAAATATTTCCTACTTTCCTATACATTAAATATGATTTTATTTAACTTAGACAATATAAGGTAATTTCACAATAATGCAATTAGAAATAATATATTTATTTTCTTACCTGACCCATACATAAATTTATCATAAACATTGTAAGGCTATTTAATAATGAGTAAAAATATATTTAAAAAATATTTCCTTTGGTAGCAGATTTTGGCCCCTAAATTTGCTACAATTACAGAATGATTCAATTGTACAAGCAATTTAAGGGCCGAAAGCCGAAACCGTAAACCATGCAATAGTAAGTAGCATTTCAGAGCGTGATCATGATCAATTAAGCAAGGCCGTAACTCACAATTTAGAAACAGCCATTAGTAAATGAGACCGTCATCATTCTGGCAGTAAAACATGGAGGTTATCAATCAATTAGCGTTTACAAGTCCGATATGCGATCGGACTCACAACCAGGCGATAATACAAAATAATAAAAATGATTGGCGATACTGTTTTAGTCCATGTGGGTGGCCTGATTTGTATTAACTCATTGATTTCCAAGATTGATATGACACGAAAATGAAACATAAAAAACAATAATTTTTGGTTGCAGATTTACGAGCTTGAGACTGTAGTGCAATTAATTCTAATGTCTATCATTGATTTGCAATTGTAACACTTACGGGCTTAAAAGATCAAAAAGGCTTAGCTGGGTTGGGGTTACGATTTTAACAATTGCAGGGATTTTGAGCTTCTAATCCGCAAATCATTTATGGGTATCGAAAAGACGCCAATTGGATAGCGGATTAGTTTACGGGTTCCAGTATCTTACAATTGCTCAATTGAATAGGGGCCTTTGTATTTTGTAATTTTATACAGATATGTTTAGCTCATATAAGAGAATAGTTTGATGATAATAATATATACTTTAGATGCTAAAAATACTTTCATTTTAACACAGTGATAAGTAAAATGATAGTATACATCATCTAAACTCTTTTGTTATTTATGAGAAATAAAAAAGACTAGCTGTATATGTCTTACTAAAAGGCACCACATACAAATATACTCTTTATTTGTGCACTAAGATTCAATTAATTTGTCAACATTTACTTGTATCATATGATAATTATACACTGATTGGAAATATTGAAAAAGAAACTGGCAACCCACTACAGTATCTTTGCCAAGAAAACCTTATGGATAAGCAAAACCAGAGATATAATGATATGGTTCCAGATGATCCTTAGATTTGAAGTGGCGAGTTTCCAATCTTGTAGTGTGCTTTGGGAAAAAGCACTTTCTACGTAAGATTCTAAGCTCTAACCCCTGTATAGCGCTACGGAATATGTTGGTGCATTACAAATAAAAGATAACAATAATGAGAGCCTCAGGTAAGAAGGTGCCTACCCTATTAATGGGGAAGAGCAGAGGGTGAGTACATGCACCACAAGATCTAATGAAGTGGTAGGGCACACTGCTGCTGATGTGTCTGGAGGGGAAATGAAAGTCTGCTGCAATTCAGCATAGGAACATAGAATACTAGAATTATGAAACTGGATGTGGGCAAACATGAGATCACAGGATTAAACATTGATATACAGAGAATCAGTGAACTTCACTGGGTCATTTCATGTCAGACGGCCACCAGATCTTCTACTGTGGTCAAGAATCCTGCAGAAGAAATGGAGTAGCCCTAATAATCAATCAAACGATGGCCAAAGCAGTGCTAGGTTACAACCAAAAAAATATAGAATAATTTCAGGTCCAATTCAAAGCAAGCCATTTAACATCACTGTGATCCAGGTCTATGCTCCAACCATGGATGTTGAAAGAGGCTAAAGAGTAATCCAATTATTGAACAATTTCAATCATTTCACATGGCAGCAAGGTAATGCTTACAATGCTGCAAGCACTGATTAAACAATCTACAGGCTGCAAATTACCAGATGTGCAAGCAGAGTTAAACAGAGGCAGAGGCCAATTGGAACTGAATATTGCCAATGCTCACTGGATGACAGAGAAAGCAAGAGAGTTCCAGAAAACCAATTTACGCCTGCTTCAAAGACTATTTTTAAGGCTTTGACTGTGTGGATCATAACAAAATGCTGCAAGTTCTTAAAGACACAGGGGTACCAGACCATCTCATCCGCATCCTGAAGAATCTGTATGTGGACCAGGAAGCCACAGTCAGAACTGAACATGGAACAAACGGATGGTTCAAGAGGAGGAAAGGAGTACAACAAGGTTGTATATTGTCTCCTTATTTATTCAACTTATACTCAGAATACATCATGTGGAAGGCCAGAATGGACACATTCAAATGTATATTGGCAGGAGAAATATCAACAACCTCAGATAAGCACATGATACTATTCTGATGGCTGAAACTAAAGGTCTTATTGATGAGGGTGCAAAAATCTGGCTTGCTGCTCAACATTAAAACGATGAAGATTATTGCAAACACCAATCTCAGTTCCTGGCAAATAGATGGGGAACAAGTGAAAGCAGTGATAGATTATATTTTTCTTGGCTCCAAGATCTCTCCAGATGCAGCCATGAAATTAAAATAAGTTTGCTTCTGGGGAGAAAAGCTAAGGCAAGTTTGTACAAGCTATTAAAAAGAAAAGGTCTTGCACTATTAACAAAATTCCTCATAGTTAGAACTATGATAACCCAGTAGTAATCTTTGGATGTGAGATTAGGACCATAAAGAATGCTGAGTGCCATAGAATTGACACCTTAGAATTATTGTGCTGTAAAATGCTTACAGTCCCTTGTAGATCCAGTCAATCAATACTACAGGAAATCAAGCCAAACTGGAAGGTTTGGGCATGAGGCTAAATCTCAAATATTTTAGTAATATAATGAGAAAACAGGATTCTCTAGAGAAGTTTCTGATGCTGGGAACGATTGATGGCACACAAAGAAAAGGACTCCAAAGACCAAGATGGTTAGATGCAGGCATTGAAGAAATGAACATGAGCTTGATGCTGCGCAGATCGAGAGTGTCTGACAGGTGTGTCTGGCCTACTGCAATTCATAGGGTTATAAAGAGGCAGACAACTGAAAAACAACTGTAAATATACAGTGCCTTGCAAAAGTATTCACCCCCCTTGACTTTTTAAATATTTTGTTACATTACAGTCTTAAGTTCAATGTTTTGTTAATCTGAAATTTATGTGATGGATCAGAACACAGTAGTCTAAGTTGGTGAAGTGAAATGAGAAAAATATATACATAAAACTATTTTTTAGAAATAGAAAACAGAAAATTGGCATGTGCATATGTATTCACCCCCTTTGTTATGAAGCCCATAAAAAGTTCTGGTGCAACCAATTACCTTCAGAAGTCACATAATTAGTGAAATGATGTCCACCTGTGTGCAATCTAAGTGTCACATGATTTGTCATTACATATACACACCTTTTTTGATATGCCCCAGAGGCTGAAACACCTAAGCACGAGGCACCACTAACCAAACACTGCCATGAAGACCAAGGAACTCTCCAAACAAGTAAGGGACAATGTTTTTGAGAAGTACATGTCAGGGGTAGGTTATAAAAAAATATCCAAATCTTTGATGATCCCCAGGAGCACCATCAAATCTGTCATAACTAAAACTCACGGATGGGGCAAAGAGGGCATTAATCAGAGAGGCAGCACAGAGACTTAAGGTAACCCTGGAGGAGCTGCAGAGTTCCACAAAAGAGACTGAAGTATCTGTACATAGGACAACAATAAGCTGTACGCTCCATAGAGTTGGGCTTTATGGCAGATTGGACAGAAGAAAGCCATTACTTTCAGCAAAAAACAAAATGGCACGATTTGAGTTTGCGAAAAGGCATGTGGGAGACTCCCAAAATGTATGGAGGAAGGTGCTCTGGTCTGATGAGACTAAAAATTAACTTTTCAGCCATCAAAGAAAACGTTATGTCTGGCGCAAACCCAACCCATCAACCAAAGAACACCATCCCCACAGTGAAACAAGGTGGTGGCACCATCATGCTGTGGGGATTTTTTTTCAGCAGCCGGGACTGGGAAACTGGTCAGAGTTGAGGGAAAGATGGATGGAGCTAAATACAGGGATATTCTTATGCAATACCTGTACCACTCGGTGTGTGATTTGAGGCTAGGGCAGATGTTCACCTTCCAGCAGGACAATGACCCCAAACACACTGCTAAAGCAACACTTGAGTGGTTTAAGGGGAAACATGTAAATGTGTTGGAATGGCCTAGTCAAAGCCCAGACCTCAATCCAATAGTAAATCTGTTTTCAGACTTAAAGATTGCTGTTCACAAGCGCAAACCATCCAACTTGAAGGAGCTGGAGCAGTTTTGCATGGAGGAATGGGCAAAAATCCCAGTGGTAAGATGTGGCAAGCTCATAGAGACTTATCCAAAGTGACTTGGAGCTGTGATTGCCGCAAAAGGTGGCTCTGCAAAGTATTGACATTAGGGGGGTGAATAGTTATGCACAATTTTCTGTTATTTTGTCCTATTTGTTGTTTTCTTCACCATAAAAATAAAAAAAAAGATCTTCAAAGTTGTGGATATGTTCTGCAAATTAATTGATGCAAATCCTCAAAAAATCCATGTTAGTTCCAGAAGGCAACAAACCACGAAAAATGCCAGGGGGCGGGGGGGGGGGGGGGGTGGGGGGGGGGGCGGGGGTGAATACTTTTGCAAGGCACTCTAAGCAGATGCATTGCCATCTTAATTATTAATATATTCTAAAATGGTGGAGTTACCTTTGACATTAAAAACAGATTAGAATGTTATACAATTTTCCAAACACTGGTTGATTTTTTTTCTTTCTCACTTTTATTATTCTGTATGAATTAGTAAAAAAGTTGATAATTTGTGATTGTGAACTGTAATGCCCTAACAACAGCAGCTAGATGTTCAAATTGGTCTTTGATCGTTAACAAAATGCATATTCAATGATTTAAAAAAGCAATATTCAACATTAAAATTACTATCCAGTTTAGACACAGCTGCTGCTGGTATTAACCCACTGTCAGGTAAGAGAGGAAAGTTGGAACTTGCAATAAAAAGGTTTCCATGTCTTTTAGCAAATCTTCCCACCCTCCCCCTTAATGATCATATGAGGGTAGAGACATACATTCAGCCGGAGATTGATACTCTGATCTTCTAAATTTAATTTAACAATGAATATATCTAGTATAAATGATTACATTGGAATGCTATTAATGATCAATGAATAATTAAAGTAACTACCTCCTCTTGCTAGGTTAATAGAGACAGAAACGTGAATATCAGTCACTACAAGGTAGAGAGGTTGTAACATTATTACATAGAAATGTAGCCCCACATCTTTGAACCTGGGGGGGAACATGAAAATGAGTTTGTAATGTGTCTCAGTATTTAATCCAAAAATATTCTTATTTTTTTATTAGTATATGATTACTAATTGATCCAAACAGATAACAAATAATCATACATAAAGGAAATATGTCTCATTTAGTATATAAAAAAACAAGAGGTAACAAATTAGAACCAGAAAGCAATGAGAATATCTAATGCTAAATTTTATATAAAAAGAGAAAAATGCACCAGTCAATTGATTATTTAAAACTGATGGCCTACAACCAACTGAATAAGCAGTTTCCTTTACTAAATACTCCCCTCTATCACTCATGAATAAATACTTCTAACGTGACATGGTAAACATTTCCAACTTGACATGGTAAATCTCCTCTCAATACCATAAATACAATTATTTTGCCTAGTTGAGTGGATGGCTCCACCACAAAAATAATCTTTGCAGCTAAAAAAGATGGAGTAAGATATTCATAAAGGGCAAAATGGCTGTTCATATACTGAGCATATGAGTGGCTATATAAAGCAAGACAAAAATATCTAATATATTTTACTAAAAAGTTTATAAAAAGTATAGAATCCAGAGCCAAACTGGAAGGTTTAAGCATGAGGATAAAGTGGCCCTTTAAGTAATGATGTTCTAGGTTGCTGGCTTTCAGCAGCCTCAAAAATTATGGTAAAGATCAAAATAACGTCAAGTTTAATTATTAAGATTCTTATGGGGCTTAGAGAGAACAGTAATGTGAGCCTCATTAAAAAAAATAGTTGCAGAGAGTAGCTACATGATGGGCTAGGTAGGAAGCTAGATTTTTAAAATACCAGAAGATTGTTACCATTTTTGAGGGTTATGATAGTCTGATGGACTTGTGTAATAATGATTGGTGCTCCAAATGTCTGTTGTTCATCCCAGGTTAATTTCTCAAGTTTGGTTAGTTATAAGAAATTAACATCCAGGCTCATTGCAGGCCGCAAATGCCGTCCCTCGCAAAGCCAGGGGCCACATTTGCGGAGGTGGAGGCTCCAAGCCGCCTCACTCCCGGTACAACCCCCCCAGAAAAGCGGGACTTTGAAAAAAAAAACAACGCCGCGGGACTTAGAAAAAAATAAATACGACCCGTGGGACTTAGAAAAAAAACATGAACTCGTAAAGATGAAATACGAGCTTACACAAAAAATAAACAACCCATGGGACTTAGAAAAAGATAAAATACAAGGTCACAAAAATACGAACTTAACGGCCGAAATGCGTACATCAAAAAACACAATTAACAATGAAAATTAACCAGAAGAAATTGCAAAAACATCACGCACAGCACGGGGGGGTCAGCCAGGATGTCTGGGGGATGACGCTACATGCAAAAAAATGAAGGCCGAAAAAAATTAAAATGAGGTTCCACGACCCAGAAGAGCAGAAAACACTGACAAGGACATACGACTTTTAATTCCGACCCGCAGGACTTAGAAAAAAATAAAGAAAAGGTCGCAAAAATACGAACTTACCAGCCGAAATGCGTACATTCATAAACAACAAAAACTATATAAAATACAAAAAAAACAAAAAAACACACTGAGCATCGAGAGACATCCATGACATCTGCCAGTGAGGTTGCATGCTAATTAAAGTTGAATTTAACGAGTTTAGGCAATTGCAAATAGCCTTAGCGAAAAAGAAAGTGGCGGCTGAAAAAAATGAAATCGAGGCTACGCAACCCCGAAATGCGCAAAACACCGCCAGGCACGTACGACTTTTGCCACACTTTTTTTTTTACACACTTATGAAGCACAGAAAATGTTTGTGATCTTATTAGCACATACACAAACAACGCCATTTTACAACACTAACACATTACAAGTCTAAAATAGCGCTTTACACAACTAAATCAATTGTTTGCCCTCGCGCACGCAGCATATTTCTAAAGCACACTTGGAACATTGATGACACTTTCTCCTCAGGGCAGCAATAGTCCAACTGTATGTATTGTATGCTGCAGGAAAACAAAAATAGATACTTAGCTCTTCAGGCTATTCATTGCTGGATATATCAAATACAAACAGGTAAAGTATATTAATTTATTAAGTAAATAAGTAATTAAGAATTATAGAAAAAAATAGACATATATCTGTCTTTGTCATGAGATCCAAAGGTGCTCATAGGACCAAAACTACACGAGAGGAGCGGCTCACTATGAGCACCGAAGGAGCTCCTTGCGAGGCTTGCAATGAACGCAGAAGGTCCTCACAGTTGAAAAAGCTTTACATTGTGTGTCAAACAGCATTGTCATGGCTTAAAATGTTATTGCCCCGTCATTTTTGACGGGCAAGTCGCTAGTAGTATATATAAATGATTATTATGACACGGTGTATAGGAGATAAACAGAATAGCAGTATCCACAAGAGTTAAAATATTCAATAAATAATTATACTGCATGGTATAACCTAATCCATAGCAGTGGCAGTAAAACACTAGTAAAGAAATCCAGTAATAACATTCAGGTAATATCTGCAAGAGACTCTGGGTCTTTATTAAAGAGGGTAAAGCAATAGCATAAATTACCTCAATAGTTAATAATAGTCATAGCACCAAGAGAGTGACTAATTTTGTACTGAACAAGGTGACAGTGCAGCTGAGAAGAAAATCAAAGTTATAGAGTTATGGGCAGATACTTACATGTGCTCACATTAACTTAACACAGAGATTTTATTTTAAATTCCTCAAAAAGATATATTGCATATATACTGAGGTGGTACAGGAATGATTAACTGTATGTAAGTTAATGGACTAGCAAATGTATGGAATGTAAGCAGCAGTGCCTATAGGCTAAATCAGCTTTTTTGAATAGAGTAGGGAAGCTGTGCTATGGGACAGCAACTGTAATGGTGGACACCGGGTGAAGTGTCCTATGACCCGGCGGTGCCTAGGCACGCTTCCTCCTGGGCGCTGCGGAGCTGGCGCAGTGACTTAGGAGGCGGGCGCGTCACATTTCGCGCCATTTTGCCTCACTTGCGGCCCTCCGGCGTGGTGATCGGACGGATCTGGCGGAGCTCCTGCATTCTGAGTCGTATCTTGTCGTTTTGTGTTCTGTGTTTGTGCTCTGGGGGTAGTGTTTGTGTGTGCTGGGGGGAGCGGCTCGCTATGAGCGTTTGGCCTCATTATAAACGGTTAACACCCTGGGCTATTCTGTCCCTGCTGCAGCCACAGTTACATCCCCTCCCCACCCCCTTCCTTCCTTCATCTTTGTTTCTTTTCCTGTGTCTGATGTCGTTTCCCTTCTGAGTGTCCCTAGTGGACACTTACTTAGGGGAGTTGGGCCAGTTAAGATGGAGGCAAGTGACACCAGTGAGCTGCAAGGGCCTCCTTGATTTGGTGCGCTCCAAGGCCTTATGCCATGGAGTAAAATGGCTGGAGGACCGCCTAGGCGCTCCAGCGGGCGAGTCAACCCCTCCCCATGCGGCCCCTCAGGCGCAGCCTTCAGTGGCTAGTGGCCTGGGGGATTTGGCGGATGCTAGCTCCTCTGGAGGGACTGCAAGGCAGCATGGGCCTAGAGCATGCAGTAGCACAGAGGAAAGGGTGAGGCCGCTGCTAGCGGCCACCAGGGAAGGTTTAGTTTTAAAAAAAAGTGTGATTAAAAATAAAAAGCGGTCCCACCGAGGGATTTTGTGCGTGCAGCTGTGTTTCGTAAAAGGCGCATTGAGATAGACCAAGAGATGTTAAAGGACAGCGAAGGAGTGAGCACAGCGGTTGCGGTCCAAGTACCAAGGGAGGCACGCCCAGCAAGGACCAGGAAAGCCACTTCCAGGTACAGTCCGCTCTCTTTTAAGGTGCCTGATAAAAAGCAAAAAGTGCCCATCTAACTCAGGATATGCGGGAGCGTATTAGGCGTAGGGAGTTTGTTGAAATATTTTCCCTACTCCCACTGTCGCGGTTTGTCGACCCTGCTGATTCCTCTATTCGTGGGGATATAAGCGATAGGCGTCGATTTTCCAGGATCCTGCGCACATTTGACAACTGACTTCAGGCTTTTTCTATAATGGCATGTGTCATAGGGGAAAAGTTCCCTGAACAGTGCTCCTCCCTCTTCGTCTATTTGGAGGAGATTAGAAGTGCTTATCGTACGGCGGTATGGCATAGTGGAAACACGATGAGGATTTCTGCCAATGCATGGTGGCCAAGCCGAACATGGCTTGGAATGAGAAAGCCATTGCGTATTGGCTGAACGTAATGACGCCCATGAGGGCCCGTCCGCCCATTCGGACAGGGGCAAGCGGGGGACGGCCACCCGCACCCAGGGCAAGTGGCAGGCAGATTTTCTACTCATTCAATGAAGGCATATGCACGTGGGTGCCCAACTGTCACTTTTGAACATGTCTGCTCCAACTGTGGGGGGGGGAGCATGCATTGGCAAAATGCTTCAGGCCAACGGACGTAGGGAAGCCCAGTGAACAGGCTGCAAAAGGGCTGGATGCCAGTGTTGCTAAACGCAATGCTCCCTTGGCTAGAACGTTACGGTGAGCAGAAGGGGAAGACCTCAGCAGTACAGCTGCTGAGGGTTGGATTCCGGGAAGGCTTTGTGATCCCATGTAACACGGGTTTCGCCGGCGGTCCACGAACCTTAAATCTGTACAGGATTACCCGGGGGTGGTTAGGAAGAAGGTAGGCAAGGAAATAGGTTTGGACAGGGTGGCAGGCCCATTTGGGTCACCCCCATGGCCTCACCTGAGGATCTCTCCCCTGGGGGTGGTGTCAAAGAAGGAGCCGGGGAAGTTCCGGCTCATACACCACCTTTCCTACCCTTGCGACGATTCGGTTAATGACGGGATAGACAGGGAGCTGTCATCTGTATCATATGCCTCCTTTGACGCGGCTACAGAAATCGTCAGACAGGCCGGTAGCGGGGCGTGGATGGCAAAGGCTGACACTGAGTCGGCTTTTCGCCTTCTTCCAGTCCATCTGGATAGCCACCACTTGCTAGGTTTTCACTTTGAGAATGGGTATTATGTGGACCTCTGCTTACCAATGGGGTGCTCCATATTTTGCGCATTCTTTGAAGCGTTTAGCACGTTTTTGCAGGGGGTCACGTGCGAGAGATCTGGTTTTAAAAGTATGGTGCATTACCTGGACAATTTCTTGTTTGTGGGTCCGGCGAGTCATGACGCCTGCCAGTTACTGCTTAGAACGTTTCAAGCTATGGCGGCAGAGTTTGGCGTTCCATTGGCTCACGAAAAAACAGAGGGCCTGGTCACGACTCTAACATTTCTCGGCATTCAGATTGACTCAGAGAAAATGGAATGTAGCCTGCCAAATGATAAGGTGGCAGACCTCCAGGCGGATTTGATAGCTCTGGCGCAAGCTAGGAGGGTTACGCTGCGGAGGCTGCAGTCCATACTGGGAAAACAGAACTTTGCGTGCCGTATTATGCCCATGGGCAGGGCAATTGGCCATTGCATGGCCATGGCGACGGCAGGCGTAAAGCAACCACACCATTTTGACGTAATGTCGGCGGCAATGAGGGAGGATGTTTGTATTTGGCTGGCATTTCTAAACGGGTTTAACGGAAAGACACTCATTCAACGTAGGGAATTGTCTAACAACAATTTACAGCTCTATACAGATGCATCAGGGGGCTGTGGTTTCGGGGCGTATTGCAATGGCAGCTGATGTGCCGGCAGGTGGCCTACTGATTGGGTGGAAGCCGGTTTGACAAAGAACCTAGCATTCCTAGAGATGTTCCCTATAGTGGTTGCACTGCACGTTTGGGGCAGTAGGCTAAGGGACCAGAAAGTCATCTTTTTCTCTGACAATATGTCAGTGGTGCATGCCATTAATAGGAATACAGCGAAATCGACCCCAGTGGTACGGCTAATTAGGCACCTGGTCTTGGTTTGTCTTCGGTTAAACACGTGGGTTAGGGCTAGGCATGTCCCCGGCTGTAAGAATGGGATAGCTGATGCCATTTCTCGTTTCCAGTGGGAGTGCTTCAGGCGCCTGGCACCGCATTCGGAACAGGAAGGCTGCAGCGTTCCGCCAGAAATTTGGGAGCTTGGAGCACAGAAATAGCGGAGCTGGTATGGCAGTCCCTAGCTCCAGCCACGTTGACGGCTTACAAAAGGTCTGGGAAAAGTGGCAAGACTTGGTGGAGCAGGCAGGTAGTATGGGCTCGGTACTTAATCCGCAGTAAGAGCGAGAGGCTGCTCAAGAGCGGTGGGGCGGCAGGTGGCGGCATTAGCCTTCATGTTTAAGTTGGCTGGGATTGCAGACCTGACAAAGGTGTTTCTGGTCAAGCGCGTGATTGGTGGTATGTTTAAAGGTGAAGTAGTGCGGGACAAGAGGCGCCCCATCACGTTTGCTCTGTTACTTTGGATCAGTTCTACGCTGAGTGACGTGTGTAGCTCTCCCTTCGAAACCCTGCTTTTCCGTACTGCCTTTTCTCTGGCCTTTTTTGGTGCATTCTGAGTAGGGGAACTGGTATCGGCTAGCAAGCGGGGTGCCGGGGGCTTACAGGTAGTAGACGTCTGCCTATACCAGAACAGTGTGGTGATTTGGCTCCAGCGGTCGAAAACTGACCAGGAAGGTAGAGGGAAGTAAATTATGTTGCACAGCGTGGGTGCGGAATGTTGCCCCGTGGATTGTATTAGTAAATATCTTAGGCGCATGCCACGAAATCTGGGCACTCTGCTAATACTCGAGGATGGGCTTGCCCTCTCCTGCTCTGTCTACAGAGCCTAGGGTTTGATAGGGCCAAATTCATCACGCACTCATTCCGAATTGGCCAGGTCACTGTAGCAGCAGGCTTTGGGCTCCCTGAGGGAGTGGTGAGGAGATTTGGGAGGTGGGAATCCAGATGCTATCAGAGGTATGTGAGACCCACGGCAGCTGCAAACTAAGAGTTCTATATCTGTTGCAGGCGCCAAACAACAGCTCTGGGTTGTCGGTCACTCCTATATTTATTGGGCTCAGAGGTTCGCAGCAACTGGGCGTTCCTGAAGACGTCATCTAAGTGTACTGGGAGGGTAGACGTGGCCTGCGGTGGGCAGAATTGAATGGGCTGATTAATGATTTGTTTCAGTGTTGTGGTAACCCAGCAATTATATTAGTACATGCGGGGGGCAACAATTTAGGGGTGGTTCCTATGAAGCGGTTGGTCAGGGACATTAAGGTTAGCTGGAGGGATAGATTCCCGGGAGTGGTTATTATTTGGTCGGAGATCATTAGGAGAAGGGTTTGGCGCTCCGCCAGGGATCCCATCCGCCTTGATAGGGCACGGATTAAGGTAAATAAGTTGGTGACTAGAAGTTGGGATTCCTGGCACTGCGCTATGCGGAGTTTGAGGAAAAATCAGAGGATGATTGGTTGTGGCCCGATGGTGTTCACTTAACTGAAATCGGGCTTGAGTTAATGATGCTTGAATTTAGGCAGGGGATCAAGCCGGCCAGAGCTTTGTTGGGGGGGGGGGGGGTCGCAGCCCCGTGAGGGGTCCCGTAGCTGCTCGGTGGTGGATGGGGGAGTTGCCTGGCTCAGTAGGTAACAAAAGGGGTCCCAGTGACGAATAAGTGGGCCCCATGGACGCGGGTCCAGGGCAGGAGGTTACTTCCGCTGGCCGGGCTCCTCCCTCTTTCATTGTGTAATGTAAAAATGTGTTAGTCTATAAAGCTGTGGCCCGTGTCTTTCCCCATATTGTTGTCTGCCTTGTTATTTTAGTGGGTTACCCTGTTAAGGTTATGCTGTGCTGAGTGCCAATGGATCCTGCAGGGGTCATTGTAAACAAAATGAGTACACTTAATTTTCTTGAAGAAGCAATAGTGCAGCTAGTTGTAGTTGAGGCTCTTGTGTGTCCCTCTATTTTTTTCCACAATTTTGCCTGACCCAAGATGATTTTGAGATAAGCATTCCTTATATTCAATAGTCCGCACTTGTCCCTCAGATTTTTACTAAATTGTTAATTTTGAAGAGCAGAATTCAGCTAAAAAGCAAACATCGAGCAATCTATGGGCCTCATTCAGTTGCGATTTGAATAGGGATCAATATAAGCACAGTGCATCATTTTTTTACAGTTTTAGTATGCTATGTGCTTATACAGAGCCCTACTCAATTGGCCAAATCGCAGTTGAATGAGGCCATAACTGTCACAGAACAATCCAAGAACACTTGGATAACACTTTATAGCTTTTGCCTGAAGTTATAATACAGCATTTGAGCAAGGCAAACGTAAGATAGGCATAAGATCGTTATCCTAAGTATAAATAACACTGACTAACACAAACCATGAATTTAATAAAATAAGCTACTAGAAATTCATTAAAGGAACATGAAAGATATCTGGATTCATTATGAATATAACTATGTAGTTCTTTACTTTTGTAAACTTTCTTTATTAATAGGTGCTTAAAAGCATTTTTGTCTTCATAAAATCATACAAATTGTTCCTAATTGGTTTCTCAACTCTGCAGATAATGAAGACAGTGTACCTTTAAGTACAGGGTGTGTAGTGTCTCATGGAAACCAATCAGTGGCAACATTCTACAACTTGCTGAATGAGAACGATCACTGATAAGTTACGTTAAAACACTAGACTTCACACTCTGTATATTCATGAGCTGCTTGAGCAACAGAGGGCAAACCCAAAAACGTACAAACTGTATGATTTTAGGCAAAACAAATACAGAGCTAGTCTTAATTGTATGATATATGTAAATATACAAAAAGAGAGAAAAAATACATACAATGAGCAATCCACCCCGAGTATTATTTTGACTGATTAGGTTTTGTATGGTTAGTGCAAGTTTACTTTTTTTTCTTGGTGGAGTTATACATTGTACTAGCATTTTTATCTACAGTAACATACATAGTTCCTTTTTTATACAATCCTTCTTTCTATTCCATTTTTATAGACTGTAACCATGTAAATCTATATCATGAAGACAAATGGGTAGAATTACTGGATAGTGCTGCAATTTGTAAAAAAAAATAAAAAATCAGGCTTTGAAATGCTAAAGCTTCTCAGGTCCAAACAGACAATTATTAAACCTACTGCCACCCCAAAACAAGTGGTTAATTTAAGTTATGCCTAAAGAGCATGACAAACTGGCTATATCTTATATTAGCCATTTCCATCTAAAGTGAACAATTCCTGAGATATTAGGATTAGCTGTGCTATATTAATATGCAAATGAGCAGTTGCTGAATACTAATTAACAGTTTTGATGTGCTAGTTATTATCACAGTCTGCTTGTCTGTCTTTGTGGTGTTAAGACAAATGCCTGGAATATTATCATGCAGTTATATCCCCTCCCCCATTATTATCAAGTACTGTGAGTTACAAATTAACATACTGAGTCACACAGTAGCATACAGGAACCATACACAAGCCTGCATATCTTTGGAATTATTTACTGTAAAAATGGCTAATATAATGCATAGACAGTTTTGATGCTCTTTAAAATGAAACCAAGTTAATATTGTCCCTTTAAGGATGATGCTTATAAAAATGGACAGATACCCTGAAATGTTCAATATTGTTATTTTGGATCACATAAACTGCAATGCTGTGTCTTATTGTCCCAAAGGTTCTCTTGCCGCGGCCAAATTTAAATGATAAAAAACTGAAATGCAAAGAACTTAAAGGGCCACTGAACTCACTGTAAGTGCTATTTATGGTGTGAAAGAGCACAAGATTGTATGGTAAAATTATCTTTTAATTACCCTAATAACAGTTAAAAAATATTAAGTTTTAAATCTTTGTTTACATACAGTCTATTCTGCCCACTGGCTGTTGCATGAGTAATTAGCAGAGTGCCAAATGCAGATCCCAGTGTGTGAGGCTCTATGGTCAAAGGCTGAACTCAGACCAGTTAACCCATAGCTTTGCTGTTTTAGGTGAGTACCAGTATTCCATACCTGCATTGATAGATGTGGTAATGGATAAATGGTTGTGATCACTGCACGGAGAAATAACCTCCTCCCACCTGAGCTCGATTGAAAGCATAACTCATATTCCAGAAAGTGCAGAAGCCTGATTTTTTGTTGGTAAGAAAAAAACAAACCCAATTCCAAGCTCTGCAGTAATTAAGCAGACTTGGAGCAGACTGTGGGCAGTCTGTCAAACATATAAACACAGATTTTATTTGATATGATTTCCCAGTGAAAAATTACCATATTTAAAAAATAGAAAACATATTCCAATATCCTTTTAATATATCTTTAGAGTGATGTGGTCCAATTGTTCTGAAATAATTTGCTCTTTAAACAATGAGCATTTCTGCACAATACAGGATATGTCAATGCGATTCCTTTATACCATTTGCATGTGTGATAACTAAAAGCTTACTACTGGAGCAAATACATTAAAGCATGTTTATTTTCAGTCATTGCATCAATTTCAAGCAAGAACATCTTGTCATTTGATTTAAAAATGTTTTACAAAAGACAGATATTCATACATATTTACCAATGAGTCAGAGGAATTAGGTCTGTTAATATCTTGCCACTGCATACTGCTCTGGTTTGATGGGGTGAAATCTTGCATTTTTGAATCTTCAGCTGCATCTTCTGCATTGTTGCTAAATTAAAAGAAAGAATAAGCAATGTAAATACTATATTATATTTGTGTAAAACATAACAGGGAAAAAGAAGAAACAATGAAACTTGACACAAACACAACACAAAAGTTAACACAATTATGTAATAACCACCCATGGCATCTTTTCAGCATTTCAGGTACACAGGCGGAATTTATTTCCATTTTGAGGTAGTCTTACAATTTTCCATAGCTCAGTCAGAGTCTAGTAAACATCTACTATAATCTGGAAGTCATGTCAGTTTTACAAAGTGAGTTTTATAAATGAAATCACTAAATTTAAATATAATTAATTACAACTGACAACCATGGATTATTCTAGGAGTATATGTTTACTCCCTATGACCTGATTAGGCAATAGACTCCTGTCTAGGGGCACATTACAAACGTGTGGCAGAAGAGGATACATTTCTTAAACTAAATAGCAGAGCGAGGTTTGTATGACTCACAAGGAGTCAAGGACACCAGTGGAAGAAGTATAGGTTTGAGAGTACTCTGAACTGGATACAAGGAGCCTTGTCAAGGTGTAGAATGAATGACAGCTTCAGCATGACCATTGAGATAAACTGGAGCGTATTCAGGAAAGCCAAGGTCAAACAGAATGAGTTTGTACAAAGTTGGATGGAAAGTAAAGACAATTGTTAAAGAAATCGATCAGGTTTCAGAAACCCCACTAGTCAGTCATAAGACACCAGTTCAATTGGGCACAGAAACCAATGATCATATGATTTATAACAATGAATGTGGAACTTGATTGGATTCATTTTACCTCCTCTCATCCAGAAGTTGGAAGTCTATGAAATGTAAACAATGGCCATCTGACCTAAAGAAAGAAATGTTATAACTCTCACTATTATTCCAAATGGACATAGAACTGCATTGAGTATATACAACCACAACTGTGGAAAAAAAAACTGCAAGTCAAGCTTCAGCTGTAAGGCACAAGGAGTTTATGCCACAAAACTCCAAGTGTCTTGATGACAACACCACTCTGTTTCGCAGCAAACATAGAAATGTATTGAGGAGATCCACACAGACCTTCAGAATAACACCAAATGCCTAGTGATTCTGATGACACCACCCTTCCAAAGCAATAGCCTTACGTTTGTGAACACTTCCTCTCGCTCACTAGGGTTCCCCATACCTCCCCAATACTCGCTTGCTAATGGCCAGATACAAAAGAGACATCACTAGAGACATCACATGTTCGTGTGACTTCACATGAAAGACATGTTGTCAGAAGAAAGTGGCAACTGGTGAAAGTGTTAGGGAGGGCTTGGGAAACATTAACAGCATATTTATGTTTTTTTCTACTTTTAATAATATCAGTGGAACCAATGGCATTCTAAGCCCAAAGTTTTGGACAGACCTCCATTTTAAAGATGGTATGATCTCCAGTAGAATTCAGTGTACGTTTTCTCCATGGATAAAAATTGATAAATAGTTGTAAAAGTTATTTATATCAATTTATATTACTTAGAGGTTATAAAAGCTGGAACATTGCAGTTGCCCCTTTTCTATTCATTTGTTTTGTTCCTAAATTGGCCATTAGGAATATTACAAAAATAATTTATGTTGAGTACTTGGCATAATATAGTGATTGAGGTTACGTCTATGTAAATTAGCCAGGATAACTGTTCATGAATCTTTTGCCTGAGTATTTTCCTTATTAAACCAATTCAAAGAACAACCATAAGATTTTTAAATGGGCTACACAAAATCAGCCATTAGTGATTTTAGAATATAGTAAATCCACTACTTACACTGTTAATTGGTTCCAATAGTGTCAGTGTAAGATAAATAACTGTATAAGTTGAATAATAATTGGAACACAATACTTTTTTTTCATGCATTTAAAACATTACCAAAGCTAAGTTTTGCATACAAATGTTAATAGGGGTAAACACGGATTGTCAAATTTCCACTCTGGTATTAGAATACCATATCTCAATATTATTATATGACAAAGTATGGGAGAAAATACATATATATGTGCAATTTATTTGGTACTTATACCTCACAACGACGATTAAAAAGTTAAAACCAAGGGTAACAAGGGTAAACTAAAAACAATGCCATTGATATGGACCAAAGAATCCAAATCAATCGCATATTCAATATCTCTTATATTTCATTCTTAAATAAGGAGAATTCTAAAGTTCAGTGCTCTAAACAGCACCCACAACACAATTATTAAAGAGTAGTAGTAGTTGTATTTCTCCTCCCTCCCTTAGTAATCCCAGTTGTGCCAAAATGCTTTGAAGTCTTATCTATTGCTTTTGATAAGAAAAGCCATATTGTAATTTAGCGTTTAGCTAAGTATATTATATATTATAAGATGATAGTCACAACATGATATAGACTCGTGTGAAATAGAGCAGGATTTGTGTAAGGGATCTATTTTGGGATGGAGTCAGAGGACGCTGAGAAGCAGAGCACTGGGCGTCTACATGCGTGTCACTGTGAGACGCATGTGATGCTCAGCCCACGCCTGGCGCGTTTCGACGTCACAGTGGACGTCTTTCTCAAAGGGTAAACAGAGAGAGGCGTCTATGCAAGGTATTTAAGTGCAATGTGATCTGGCACTAAGTGTGTTTACATGTAATTCAGTTATTGGTTGCTCAAATTTAGCAAATGCTAATGGCAATTTTTTTTCCGTCAGATTTTTAGAAGTAATTATCCAGTAATCTGTACATGGAATGATTCTAAGTATGAAATCGTATATATAAATATCTTATAAACAAGTAACCCCCTGTATGCAAACTGAACTGTTATTAAATGCATGTTTATTAAAAAAAGATGCATTATCTTATTAAAGCTTATTATAGAGCAAAGGGTTGGAAAAAAACTGCCAAAGGGGTTATGTCACTGTACCATGATAATCCTCTCTACTACCTGGTATATTATCTTGAACAAAAAATAACATGAGATTTTAAATGTGTAGTACATTCTAACTCTTTAACACCACATTGAGAAGTTTTGTTTCTCATATTTTCATACCAGGATTACAAGTTTGTTCAAAAATATATATACAAAATTAGAATAAAATTAGCACAGCACTACTCATGCTAATGAGAAAAAATATTTTTGAAAATTGGTGCATGATCCTGGTTACAGCACATTTTCTGATTATGTACTCCATCTAATAAATACAAAAATAAAGAAAAAACATAACACTGTTAATAAAATATGGTTTATTACAAAGTTATGCTTTTCTTTGGATTGTATTATTAATATTTATTTTGTATTATTAACACCAGTATTACCTTTTGATTCTATGTATTATATACTTTTGTCACTTTAATATATTCAGGGTTACATTTAGCTTCTATACCAAATCAAAAAATAAATATAAGGTTTTTGCTCTTTTGGACTCTACAATAGACGCTAGATAAATAAATACATATTTATTGATATGATAATAATCTCACCTCAGGGCAGTGTGGTTAATGGTGATATTCATGCTGCTGACATCCTTGTCTTCCTTTGGCTTAGCTTTCCTTCTTTTTTTCTTATGAACAGTGACCTTCCCAGTATCAAACATAAGATGCAGCCGATAGCTTATGAACTTTATTGTTGCAAAAAACACTGTGATGGTGCAACAGTAAAGGCTTAATGTTACCATATTCGGACCAAAGCCCTGTGGATGAAGACAATGAACAATAATATAAATCATATATACATATCAGCATAAAAACGGACTCTGTAATCAGATATTTTTATTACCTCGCCTCAGCTTGACTCATCTGTAAAACTTAGTGCTCAGTGTCTGCAGCACCTCTCTACCAGCTACTCCACTGGTTTCCTGTAGCCTTAAGAATACAATTTTAAATGATGACCCTAACATACAAATAACCCTAACATTGCACCACCTTATATATCTGCCCTTGTCTCAAAATATTCCCCCAACTGCCCTCTTCACTCTTATTACAACCTTCTTCTTTCCTCCTCTTTTATCACCACCTCTGAGACTGTTGAGCAATTAATTCTAATGCCTTTCCATGATTTCCCAGTATTTTAAAGTACAGTAGTGTGTGTTTATTTGCTGCTGCAGTTATACAAACAGGTGTTTAACACACTTGCGAGTCCTATCTAGTACTTGTATAATTTTTTTATACATTTGTCACTTACTGGTTTGAAGGCAAATGCAGGCTTGTTGAATTTCTGTAACTGAATATCTATTTTGCATCTTTAGCACTGGTAACATTTACGGGCTTAAAAAATCAATGGAGGAGATAGGAGAGAGTTACGTTTTTCACAACCCGCAGTGCTTTTGAGTCTGTAACTCGCAAATGAAATGAGAGTTGGTAAATGCAGCCAATTGAATGTCAGTAACATTTATGAGCTTCATTACAGGTTAAAGTAATTGAAATTTGGCCAATAGAATAAGGCACTATATTCTTGTCTCAATACCTTCAAAAACTCACTAAAACAAATCTGCTTAAAGAAGCTTATCACCTTCAGCTTTAACATGCACATCTGCATACTCTGCAAGAAAAATCACGCACACCACCCCTACTTGTAATTTGCTAATTATACCCATTGTCATTTTTTTCTGTACGGAAAAAGGTTGTCGATTTATAAATAAAGAGTAATGATAATAATTGATAACAGGCAAAACAGTAAGGTAAAAAATAAAGCAAGCCTTTTATGTATTACCTATTTATAAAATTGCATGAATTCCTGGCCACCTCCATTGTTGCCATATTAGACATTTCCCTATTGGTGAGGAACCTTATAGACTGAGATTAGCTCACCTACTCTCAGTGGATTGCTATTTGCCCTTTTATACCATAGACAAGTGGCTTATCTGCTCTTAAATGGATTCCTTCATCACAAAATCACATGTTGTTTTTAGGTTACTCCTAAATAGAATGAAAAACTGCCCACATTATATTAGACATTTTTTTCTAAAGTGAGTAAGTCCTGAGAAATGCAGTATTACTTGGGCCACATTTTTATGCAAATGAGTATTTAAATAAATATTGCTGTCATATAAGATGGCTCACTGTTTCCATTATATAGTTTTGCTCTGCACCAAAAGATAGTGGACTAAAAGAAGGTGTTCTCCTTTTTAAAAATCCTTGACATTTTAGTTAGAGATTTCTGAATGTCCTTTAAACTAATGTATATAACATGCACCAACTATTGCCCTGGAATCTGTATAATATTTTACACTTGTTCTCAGTAAGATGTCTAAGAGGCAGAGTATGAATGGAGGGCCTTGTTGCTAAATAATTTGTGGGCCCCCTAGCAACTTCTCTCTCTTCTATATCTGTGAATATGTGCTTGCTGCAACAGTTCAACTAGATCTCAGGAGTTAAGACCCCCTTGGCCACCTACAATGATGTCCATCCTAGAGTGATCCGATCACCATTTTATCAAAATAATTATATGATGCTCCTTCCACATTAATTTGTGTAGTTGTAGGCCCCTATCCAGCAGCAGGCTCCAGTGCTATGCACCTGCTGCACCTGCAGTAGTACCACCCCTGGTCGAACATTTGACTAAAGTAAAGGGTTTTCTGGATCAAATATAATAAACATTTGTATTGAATTTATATTTTAAAAAAATAACTGTATGTGTTAGGCATAAGATAAGTCAGCAATGACTTGTTGTTCAGTCTTTCAGTCATGTCCGACTCTTGGTGACCATATGGACCTCAGCACCCAGGCACCTGTCTGTTTCTGGTTAGCAATGACTACTGACAGCCAAACAATGGTTTCTGACCAACCTCTTTCTCCAAGATACCAGAATTGCACATATTTAGAACTGATGAGCAGCATTATCACCAGCAAAACCCCCCCCAAAAACTAGAGAATTAAAATAAAACAATACTAGCTTAACAAAAAAATATTTTTCTATATTACTTTACTTTGAAAATAACATTAGTTTAAGCACGTAATATATCTTGCTTGGTATTATATGGAGTGCGTGGAATTACTGAAGGACAAAATCTATCATAATTCATTCTGGAAAAATGTAAGAAATCAGATTGGTAGACTAAACCACTGTGGTGACTATGACAGGGCTTTTATATTTTCAAAATGTATTTTCAAATATTATTTATTGCAGGGTTCCATTTTTTTTACTAGGCTGCTTCATATGGTTCCTATCTCCACAGGGAGTATCCTTGTAAACTGGTGCTTTCCATAGTCCTGCTGAAAGCACTGGCAACTGTAGCTCCCACATTGCCACTGTGCAAGTAAAGTCTCCTCCCATTTCAGGAAGCAGATAACTTAAATCCGTAATGGTAGATTCCACTGCAGTATAATTGCACATAAATATAATAGATTGGCTCTATTGTTTCTTTCCATTCTAAAACATGTTACCTATTTCTAAGTGTATTTCTTTAAAAGAGGATGTTTTAAGTTTTAAAATATGACTGCAGCAGTCCTTTAATTATGCATTAGGAATAATGTCGATAGACTTAAATGCACAAAACACAATTACACCAGAGAACATTACTCTTAATAGAGTGAAATTCTACAAACCAAAGCACAAATTCACAGTAGTACATAATATATAGTACTGTCGTTGCCCACAATAGGGTTCCCTGGTGGTCCAGAGGTTAGAATTCGGTTTCACCACTATGACCTGGGTTTGATTCCAGTCAGGTAACCAAGGGGTCACACCACCCTTAATCCATGCAGGGTTGGGTCTGGTCAGTCCTTGGATGGGAGACCACCTAGGAATACCAGGAGCTGTATGCTGTGGCCCACTAGAGAAGGAACTGTCTACGCACTCCAGTATATCTGACATGAATACCAAGTGGATCAACATGATGTGTTGCAGTCCATGAGGTCTCGGATAGTCAGACACGACTGAACGACACACATATGCAAATGTCCACAGAGTACCATTGCCTACTAAGCATTATTTTCTGATTTAGTACTAAGGATTTATAGCTTTAGCTGACATAATAACAGAAATAGGATATACATTCAAGGAAGAAATTATAGATAATTCCAGTTCCAGCAGGGTTTATAGATTTGTATTCAAGTCAGCACATCATGTATTACGTCTACTTACCAGATGCATGGAAAGCGGCAGCAAAAGCAAAAAAATCCACATATAGAGATGGCATGTGTTATTAAATTGGCTCCCTTCAGGGTCATGGTACCATCCTCCAGTTAATGCTGCCCACACGCCTTGTCTGAGTATCTGCAGTACCTGAGAAGCCATGACTGCAGCAAAGAGCATACGCCTTTCTCAGCCTGGTCATGGGATGCTGCAGGTACCCTGGTCCTGCACAACTTGGTTGCTTGAAATTCTGTGTAGCAGAAGCTCTCGGGAACACGCACACTGAACTGTGCAGGTCCTTGAAGGACCATAATTTAACACATCTATGAAAATTATTATTTATTATTTTTTATTTGTAACGCGTCAACATATTCCTTAGAGCTATACAGATGCACATAACAAAAGAATGGTGAGCCCTGTCTTTGAACCTAGAATTTAATGTACATAGTGTGAGAAAATGTATGAATAGTTTTATTATCCTTTATTTGTAATGCGTCAACATATTCCGTAGCGCTATACAGATGCACATTGCAAAAGAATGGAGGGCCCTGTCTTTGAACTTAGAATTTAACGTACATAGTGCTTTCCCCAAAGCGCCTTATATGCTTGAAAACTCACAAACTTACAATCTAAAGGGTTAGGGTGTGAAAATGTATTAACTATTATTTTTTATTTAATACACAAAACATATTCTGTAGCACTATAGGATTTTTTCTATTTTTTTGCCAGCAGCAGTGGCAGGATTTTGGTTTCTTGTTCGTGTAAAGCTTATCATCTGCCACTACCCTAACCCTTAACCCTAACCCTAAATCTAACCCTAACCTTAACCCCTAAAGCTAACCCTAACTTCCAAATCTAATCCTAACCTTTACCCTTAACCCCTAACTTTAAACCTTAACCCTAAACCCTAAATATAACCCTAACCTCTAAATATAACCCTAACCCTAGGAAATTTCCCAGAATGAATTCACTTTAGAAAAAAATGGGTAACACATCATACAGCCAGTGTTTCATGCTTTTTAAAAATAATCTAAATAACAACAACATTTTAGGGCAACAGAGTCCCTTTAAGTACAAAACACAAAAAAAAATAGTGTCAAAAGAACAGAGGGCTTTGTCTTTGAGCTTAAAAGCAAATGTAGATAGTGCTTTTCCCAAAGCAACTTACAAGATTTAAACCTCAAAAATACCCTTACAAATATTTCATTCAATGAAAAAAAAAATATATCTTATCTTCACACATAAAACCCTCTTCTAATTTCACAGAAATCAACAATTTCAAATGTTTAATTCCATACCGTCTACCCAACAGGTATGCTTTGTTTATGTTCATAATCAAGACCACTGTGATAATATATTTAAATATACTTTTCAGAAGAACTACACTTGAAAATATGCAAATTGTTCAAAATAAAATAATATATTAACATTTGCATGCCATTTGGTTTCTGCTGATTATCTTTTTATAGTGGGAGAAGACTTTGAATAGACAGGAAGCATCTATTTAAACTATGGATATGGGATATCTACAACTGCCAATGCTCTCAATAGTAGAAATCAAAAGCTCATTACTGTACAAAGAGGTTTTGATATAGTACATATTGTAATACATATGAGGACTCAAAAAAGTCCTAACTGTGAATGTGCTTTTTTATGAAACCATTTTGCTTCTGGTCACTGATGCTCCTCTGACTTTTGTAATTTTGGGATTACCATGGATTCTCTTATACAATATCTCCATTAATTGGGGCAAATGCCAGATAGCTGCATGGAGCTACCTAGTATCAGTTTGTTACCACAATTAACTGGATATGTTTGTTAAGCATATGTCTGAAGTATTGTTGCCTCACAGGACTTATGGCTGTACTATCAATTTAATGTCAGGCACCATTCCACCTACAGAACATAATCACCCTCTATCTGCAGCTGGAAAACAAACCATGAATATATAGAAGGCAGTCTGTAAAGTGGCTTTTATTCCTTAAACAGGTTTATTTTTCATATCAAAGAAAGATGGGGACTGGTATTGACTATCATGGCCTCTAGCAGTTATCTCAGTGTTATCTCAAACAAACCACCATCTATACCATACTCAATTAGCAAGGACCCTACAATCTAATCAGGAATGAAAGACTGAATTCAGTATCTGTTATCTGGAGATTGTTGCAGTGTCTTGGTGATCATTACCTGTGTTCATAACCTGTTGCAAAATAAAAAAAATGTGCATTTTACCAAGCTAAATAACATTCCTTGGGTACATCATTTCTGTCCAAGGATTCTGCTAAAGTCACAACTAACCGGGAATGGTCTAAACTCTATTAAGTAAATATTAAGGTTTTGCAACTACCAGCTAAAGTTCATTAAAAACTTATGTAATAACACTGACTGCAAGTCGAGCTTTGGCTAAGGTTTGGAACCAACAAACTCTACTGTCACATATGTAAGTTTTATAGAAGATTAAAGAAAATGCTGAAATTGAATAAAATATGGCATTATTAAAGGGTTACTTAGGTTATTCATAAAGAGATGGGTTAAATGGAGTTACTTTTTGGGTGATCAGTGGTGGAGCTAGTCAATGGAAGGCCCCAGTGCAGCCCAATTTTGCACCCCCGAGACCTGTGTTGGGCCAACATTATATATATACTAGCGACTTGCCCGTCAAAAATGACGGCAAGAAAACTGTACGGTAGACACTCTTAACCTTTTTGTTATCCACGAAGAAGGACAACAATTATAGTAAATGTGTTTATTTTTTCAATATACAACTAGTAGTTTATGAATTTAACAATATTAACCTTTTTAATTGTCAGCTATGCAGGAATGATATAACAATGGATCAACTTTGTATGAATCAGTATTGTAAACCATTAAATAATGCTTTTTAACATGCAACTTGTAATTCAACTACTGCTAAACAATTGTTTTTTAACAATATTAACATTTTCAACTGTCAGCTATGCAGGAGTAATATAACAATAGGTCAACTTTGTATGAATGAGTATTGTAAACCATTACATAATGCTTTATAACATGCAACTTGTAGTTCAACTACTGGTAAACCACATAGGTATTCAATCCAGAGCAAACAGAAAAATCCCCAGTGAAACTTATCCAATTGTGTCAAAGGGGGTAAAAAAATTAATTCCTTCCTGACCCCAGTAACTGGTGTTTGGATTACTCCCTGGATCAATATGCTCTACTTAATTATGCATTTCAATTTTCCAACAAATAATCATCCTCCTACTAACATGAACCCTTAATTACATACAATGAAACAACTTTCCACACCTTGTAAAATACAATTTTAACATTTCAAACATTAACTTAATGTAATAACATTTAAACGGGAATTTTAAGAAAATGCAACATAACTGTTTTGTGGGGCAATCCTGCCAAATGGCCACTTCCAAGACATTCCAATGTTTTACTTTGTCTATGGGATATAACCACTTTTTAATTTATTTTTTTTTCACTTGTTTTTTGTTATTCTTGTAGTTATTTTAAATGGCACAGAGTTTCCTATGTGAAATAGTGGTACTCTAAAAAGAGTCCGAGTGGCATAAAAGTTCGTCCTCGAAATAAAACCATGTTTGTTTATTGTTTTTTTTGTTGTGAATTTGTCCATTAGATAAAAGCACTTTTCCTTTTTTTTTTGTTACATTTCTTGAATTGTTATCCTTTTTTGTAAATTAAGTTACAGCACCTCATAGTAGACAATGTTTTTTTGTGAAAATTAGGCCTGCAATATTAATCTTGTCCCATTACAAAGTCCTTTTTTGGGGAGATTCATATTTCTCAGTAGCATGAAAATGATCCCTTTTTTCAGTTGCAATATACGTGGTGGCATTCCAGAGGGAGTTAAAGAATTGATCAATTCCATACTAAAGTTAGATTCACTGGGCCTCATTCAATTGGGATTTGGCCAATTGAATAGGGCTCTAAATAAGCACATAGCATATCTTTTTTAAAGAAGTATTTAGTTAGTGAAAACCTTGCTTTTGGATAGATGTATACTAACTAAAAACTTATTTAAAAAAAATATGTTATGTGCTTATTTAGAGCCCTATTCAATTGGCCAAATTGCAATTGAATGAGGGCCACTGTCTTTGCCATCAGCAAGAACCGAATATGCACTGAAATCATTTTTTGGGGTGCATTAATTAATTTTAAAATTTAGTTATTTAGATTCAAGCCATCAATATTTTTTGATGTTAATATAATTTTGTTTGCAATGTCTGATTATCGTCATTATTGATAGTATTTAGAAAGATTGCGGATAGTGATTCTTGGAAAATTATTTCTGATGGAATTTCAAAGGTATCATCAGGTAGATTTGTTATTTTTGGATGTTTTCCTTCTCCAATTTGAATTAGCCAATCATTGAATTCACTTTGGCCTTGAGATCTCATATTAAGTTCTAATTTAAGGTGTGTAAATATTTTCCACATTTTACTTGTCTTTATACATGTTTCAACAATGTCAGTCCTATTTTCATGTGGTACTACAAGCAATGTTTGCCTAAAATCTCCTCCTAACAACATCATCTTTCCCCCAAATGGCAAATCGTTATCCATAACTTTTTTTAATAATTGATCAATACATTGCAGGGCATGACACAACGTCATTTTTGCCTCATCTATTATAATTAATTTACTTTGTTTAAATTTTTGGCATGTAATGAATTAATTCAAATATCTGACACTGATGTTTCTAGAATTGGAACTGGCAGTTTTAATCCACTATGCACAGTTCTCCCACCTTCTAACAAAAGTGCGGCAATTCCAGTTGTTGCAAATGGCAGTGCTATTTGACCTTGTGCTCGAATAAAACTCATCAATAAATTATATAGAAACATTTTTCCCGAGCCACCTGGTCCATCTAGATAGAAATAACGCTCTTTGAGCATGTCATCATCTATTGCATTTGTGATGGCGTTAAATGCTTGCAATTTTAATGTATTTAAAGATGCATTTTTTTCTTGGGGTTTTTTGGTTTTCAAGTTCACTGTCATAGTCTTCAAAGTTTATTTCATCTATGAGTCCTAGATTAGGCAGATTCAAATTTGCACAATTTAATCCATGACAAAGAAAGACTTCTTGAATTTCCATTAATGCTTTTAATTGCGCAATGGTCTCATTGTAATGTTTCAAAAAGTCTTCACATATATTTAATTAAAATGTTTCCCACAAAGCTAATGCATCAGGTACATTGCAAAATATGAAAATGAATGCAAATTGTTTTCTCATTTGCTTTGGCATTTGACATAGTGCTGCTTCTTCTAGGCATCTCTCCCATTCTGTATCATCTGCCAGGAAGTCTTAAAGTCTTGCAGCTAATTGGAAAGTATCATAAACTATGTCATTCACTGTGCATAAATGTTCATAACTTTGTGCACTGGGAAAATGTAAAAGAAGTAATCTTAAACTGAAACGTTCAATGCCTCTTGGACTAACGTTATAAATTCTGGGGATAATTTTATTTGTATCTTTTTTTCGTTGTCGCCATTGGCCATTTGCGAATACATAGTGATATGGAATCTCAGTGTATAAAAATGTTCTGGCCTCACTGTCGTCGCAATTTAATTGAAACCGATCAGTAAGTGCTATTGCTCTATTTTCATTTTGGGCTATGGAATTTCTTTCATTCGCTGCAATAAAGCAAATTGACTTTGTGGCAAATGTACAGCTAATTGATACACAGCATGTCACCGATCATGCATCTCAAATTTCAGAAGACCACATTGGTTCTTGAGCACTGACATAGCAAGCATCTAAATAAGATGAAAGTTCATCAAGTAAAATTATAAAATTATATTGTCTTGTTCATTTTATGCACCTTGCACAACAACAGTCAGTGCATCATGTCCTTTGTATATATATATGTATACACATATTTTATGGATTTCATAGAAGTGCAAGCTTCCACATTTATGTGTGCATTGTACATCATCAGCAAATGTGGATTGTATGGAACTATATATCTATTATCAACCTTTTGGCCACGAATAATAGCAGTTTGTCCTTCTCTTCTTTTATATAAAGGGTAGCCATCACAATTAGCATAAGTTTGCATTTGAATTGTTTTGGGAACTCTTTTGTACATTTTTTATTTTCCATACATGGTGAATTAGGATTTCTAGCTCCATATGGACGAGGAATCATTCGGTGTGTTACAATGTCATAAAATTTGGAATATTTTTGTGGATGTGGCAGTTCAGCCCTAATCACTGAATCCACTCTCTCTGCAGTATTCAATGTATCTTTTTTTGTGGGATTAAAAGTATATGTGCATGTGGCAGGCCTCTTTTTTTAAATTCAATGTTATAAACAAAAGACACACATTTCCCAAATAACTGTGCTTTAGTTATATCATATATTAATGTATTTAGTTTTATTTTGAATACTTTAGCAACTAAATCTGGTCTATCAGAAGTATTTTGGCCAAGTGTCCAATTTTCCTTATCTCTGGCCATTGTGGATTACACGTAAATGTAATGAATACATCTGTTTTTCCAAATTTAGTCTCTATAGCCATGGCATCATTGTATCTTTTTCGCATATTGCAAGGCGATATTTTTGGAAAGAAGATGGAAAAATGATTGCTCTTCCAGCTGGAATGTCTCTGTTTGTAGCCAATTCAGCGACATAATACATCAATCCACAATATTTACACAAAGCTTGTTTTGTTGAAATTTTATAACATTTAGATTATTTGCTTCGACTTGTAGATATGAATCAATAATCCCCCCACATAAAATAGGATTAAAATGATCCCGAATAGCAGTTTGTGCCACTTTATATTCCAGCATAGAGATATTGTTTCTAACACAAACTTTACTATTTGGATAACCTTGCAATTGTAATTTTGGTTGCCATCCTGGCTTACCATTTGGAAAGAAAAGGGAATATGTCATTAGATCCAAATTACTACTTAATATATTTATGTTTAAAAAAGGTTGCTCTTCATTGCTTGGATATATCCTAATATTTTTAAAGACCATGGCAACCTCATTTACTGTTGGTAAATTATAACATCTTTGATCAGTATGGCAATCTATTTTTAGAACCATATTTACTCTTGGCATTGGCAATTGATTAATTTGAGCATGTGCCTGTTGTTCTGACATGTTTTTGTATGCTTCACTATATGGGTTGTTCGAAATGTAGGATCACTCATTATACTTTTTAAATTATCTGGAAATGTGTCTTTCTGGAAGTCTTACCTTTCCTTTCTGACAGCAAGTAATAAACTCTCCATCAGTTAGTCTTTCCTTTAGTGGTAGTGCTGTAAATAAGGGACTATCCTGCGCTTCCTGAACACAGATACCACTACAACTTTGTATATCAACATTGGTGTTATATATATCAAGATTAGTGTCATGTATATAAACATTTGTGTCATTAAGCAATACTTGGTCATTAGGCAATGTTTCACAAACATTATGTTTTTTACTTGTTCCTTTCTTTGTAGCTCCATCACACTCAGTTTGTGCTTTTTCAGTCATTTTTCTTTTTCTTCAAAGGTTTTTATTAGGTAACCAAATAAACAGGAGGATAACATAAAAGCCAAGTAGCAGTTTGACATTATTAACATACAGTCATACCCAATTAAGGGGAAAAAGAAAGAAGAAAAGGTTAACATTACATTACACCATAAGAAAATACCATATAATAGTTGAAATCAAGTTAGCCAAAAAGATCTATCCCCACTTGTGGGAAGGTCTAAGGGTAGCCAGGTTACCTAAGTTTTTCCAATTTTCTAAGGAAAAAGTTTACCTAAAATAAAACAGTTTGGTAGGCTCGGTCTAGCAGAGCAAACATCCAGAGCCTAAGTAAGAAACGAACAGAAAAGAAAAGTAAAAAACAAACTATGTTGTATAGACACAATATAACTCTAATTTAGCTAAAACAGTATATTAAAAGAGAAAAATAAAAAGCATTGTTGACTACACATGAAATTTAAATTCGAAAACAGATTTTTGCCTCAAGGGTACTGAAGTATAAGTCCTGTTGGTTACCAGCTCGGATCCACCGCCCGTCCCGCCTCCTCCAGTCCCCGGTCCGCAGCTCCAAGGTAAGAATTAGCAAAATAAAGCACAATGTTAATTAAGAAGACTTCACTTGATAGGGGGTCTATAGGGAGAATGAATCCAGGGATTCCATATCTGGAGACAAATAGGCATACGGTTCTCCAGTAAATGGGTTAGCCTTTCATTTATAGCAATGTACTTCATCTTATTGATGACTGATTGTAAAGTAAGAGTGGGAGATTTCCATTGCCTGGCTATATGACTCTTTGTTGCTAGCATTAAGTACTGAAGGAGTGAGCCATGCACTGGGGGAGTAAAACGCGTACTCCCTGATGTTTCAGTCTCCTCGAGCAGTCTCTGGATGTGCTTAAGTTTTTTGGAGAATTTATCTCCCTGGGACTTAGAGGGCCTATCCATGCTAAGGTCTAGAGCTAAGTTGATATCCCCCCCTAGAATGATTTTGCCTGTATCTATTGATTTGAAATGAGCAAGGAGTTTAATGAGAGTATTATGGGGGGCGGTAGTGGGGGAGTACAGAACTATAAGAGAGATCCTAGTATTCGGAAGGAATCCTGTTAGTAAAATGTAGTTGCCCTCTGGGTCAATTTTTTTACTCCCCACAGTGAAAGGGAAGTCTTTATGGAGTAGTATAGCCACGGCTGCCTTCTTAGTGGGACAAGTTGAGGTTATGAAGTAGGGGTATGATTTGTGTAAGTAGGGGGGGGTTTACTTTAGCAAAAATGAGTTTCCTGCATAAATATTACTGAGGGCCGAAGTGATTTATATGTGATAAACGCTTTACGCCTTTTAAATGGGGAATTAAACCCTTTAACATTGTGAGTGAGAAAGGTGAATGCTCAGGAAGATGTTGAGACCTCCGCTAAGCTCATGGTGGCCGAGGACCAGAGGCGGAGGAGGAGCGAAGGACCGGAGCCAGACAGCCCAGGATGCAGGGAAGAATAGAGACAGTTTAAAACATTCAGAAAATATCCACAAAATCAACATCTTATCAAACAATATAAACCTTGGAATCCCTACTAGTGAGGTGGGGCAAAGTATAGGTCCAAGCGTGTATAAGGGTTAAATTAATGGACCTGAGGGGGCCCGTGTAGGAGGGTTTTTGAGTCTAAGATTGGATTTAAATTGAGGGGCCTGAGGGACCCCGGTTTAGGCCAGCCCAATGCCAGGGGGGGGGGGGGGTTAGGGGTGAGTGGAGACTAGGGCGGGGGCCTTTCTGGGAAGGTTAGTGGATCCACCATGGGTCTAAATTATATGGAAAGATCCAAATGGGCTTGATGTTGCCTTGTACAGGAGAATGGGAAAGGGATTAAAGCCCTTTCTCAACCATATAGTGGATACAGTTTAAGATCTGACTACCAGGGACAATCAACATAGGGGGCATACCAAACCTGGTCCAGGAGAAAGTCGACTTGGTGTGGGTAAGAGAACCAAGTAATCTAAAGTTCCAAAGTTGACTTTGAAAGTATGTAGGAGTTCAGCATATCCTACTGGGAAGTGCAAGCCTAGAGTAATGACTCCGGATTGCAAGTCTTAAATAGTCATTGATGAATATCAGGGAAAGCGATCCAAAATTAGATTTTCATGGATGAGGAACGCACAACCAGATTACTAGGAATGTCCAGCGAGGGTTTAGAAAGATGCATAGAGATGTTTGGTGTGACCTCTATTCGGGAAGGTCTCCAGGGTCGCTTAGGTTTCGAGGCTGTCATTCATTGCGTAGTCGGGCGTTGAGAAGGCGGCATTTTTGCAGGTTCCACCGAGCTGGGGTCCAGATGGTTTGGGGGTTCCGACAGTCCAGGATCTGGGGTTAGATTGAGTTGAGCCAGGAAAGCCATACATTATTCCAGTGAGAAAGCTGTATCAGCGGATGAGCCCACTTGAAAGGAGAGGCTGAATGGGAAGCCCCATCTATATTTAATTTTGTTGTGAATGAGGTTTGCATTTTCGGGCTTCATGAGTTTACGTTTCCAGAGCGTAGATGGTGCTAGATCCGCATAAATCTGCAGAGTGGAGCCGCCTGGACCCACAATGGCGGGGGACTTTCTAACTTCCTGTAGAAGAAGGTCTCTTGCATTCAGGCGGAGAAAGTGGACCAAAACGTCCTTTGGTTGATCAGAGTTCGGGGGACCTCCCAAGGCTCTATGAGCTCTCTCGATTTCCCAAGCTGAGTCTGGGCGCGTCGGTAAGATGGACTGAATAGTTGTTTGCAGGTACAGCAAAAGATTAGTTACCGCTTTAGGGATGCCACGGAAGCGAACATTGAATCATCTCGAGCGGTTCTCCAGATCTTCTAGCTTGGCTTCAAGGGTGGAAATTTGCCGTGAGTGTGACTCAATGATTTGATCTGTTAGGTTTTCCAGGTGGTTGGTGCGTTGACCCAAGTCTTGGATTTCCTGCTTGATTTCCCTGACTGCCGTGGATAGGCGAGCTTGTAAGAGAGCATCTATTCTTGCCACTGTCGCATCTGTCAAGTCCACATGTGGAGGTCGATCCGCGGTATCCTCGATGTCCGAGCTGTATGAAGAGGTAGGGTCTGGCTGTGGAGATGGAGCCGGTGGAGGGGCTTGTGTTTGAAAGTGATCCTTAATTCCTCTAGATTGCTGGGTTTTCTTGCTAGATTTCCCCATGATGGATAGGAAGATAGTGTTTTCAGCGGGTAAAGCTGAGGCACGAAAATGTGAGAGGACACTGTCTAGGCTGACAATTGGGAGGTACAGGGATAGGCTTTCTTTCTGTTAACAAGTAGGGATTATATCCGCTTAGCTCCCGTCCCAGTCATAACACACCAGTAGGCCGGGTGCAAGAGGTCTCCAGTCTGGTCATATCAAGTCATTGGGCCCGGCGCCTTCAGGTACACTTATAGTGCTATTCAGGCATTATGATAGGAAGGCTTGGCTGGTGAGAAAGCGTGGGGAGAAAAAATCTTGTCCCATGAGAGGAGCAGGTAATGATGAGGGGTGCAGGGAGTGGTTAACTGAGGCCTTATAGCTCTCAGTCAATGTTGTATGGAGCTGCAAATACTTTGTAGGCCCACCAGATGGCAGTGTGGTGTAGTTTTATTGTTGCAGGTCTGAATTTGCAGGCCTGAAATTTGCCCACTAGATGGAGCTGTGCAGATTTATTAAGTGAGCTTTTTCTATCAAGTTGTTGTGTTCAGACCTTTGTCCAAAACATGTTGGGCGTGCCACCCTAGGTTGTGCCGTCCACCCCAGAGCAAGTCTTCCAGCCCTTGGAGTAATTCCCAGCCACTATGTTTGATAAAAGACAGTTCTGGTAAGAATGTACTGTAGAGAGAACAAATCACAATGGATTTTCTTTGGGGCTTATAGTCCTGGAATGCTGTAAATCACAAGATACAATAGATTAGGGATTTCCTTTAACCCCTGGGGGGGTGGCTTGTTGTGTAACAGCTCTCTGTACCCTGCTTCTAGGCCTTTAACACTGTGGAGGCACTGGGGTTGAAAGTGTTAGGTACTCCTTAGTTGTTCATCACTTTAGCTCTTAGCATCCCCAGATTAGAGGGTATCTGTGCAAGCATGTTAGCTTTTGTTTCTTACCTTTGTCAAAATGAGTGTGGGCAGACTTTGACTCCACGCCCTTTAGGCTTCACTCTAGAATTGGAGGTGTGGGAGGTGTATGGGGCCCCTGGATTGGAAGGTCTGATAAGGGGGTGATAATCTGGGACCTTATAAAGCAGAAATAGTCTGCATTAATTTTTCACAGTCTCCCACATAAAAGGTATAGGTTATATTCGTATTATATGAGATATAAGCTGCTGGGTCTTTTTTTTTTGATTTACATAATTAACAATTATACAGTTTATTGTGAGTACAATCCAGATTTTATTTTATATATATACAAATTGTTACACAGAAAAGATCTCCAATAGTGTAAGGCATCTAGATTAGAACTGTATAGGTTTGATCCAGACAAGCAATGTTGGTGTTTACCAACCTTAAGTATGGATGTTGTTTATCAGAGTCTCTTTTGTTCTGGTCCAGCAGCAAATCTCAGAAGAAAACAGTAATTTTACTTTTATTGGCAAGTCTCTGTCAGTCTTCTTCTCTTAATCTTTGTGAAGTCTTGGCTGACTGTACATCGCTTCATCTTTGCTTCCATTTCCTTGCTATTCTTTATTTTCTTCTGCGTTGTCTGCCATTGTAATCTGTAATTGTAAATACAGGAGTTTTAATTTAAATTATTTTCTTAAATAGCAAACAATGGCAATCATAACATTACAAATATTTATTTTTTACGTACGTGTAGTATTAATGGATGAAGTTCTTGTCCACTTTGTGATGGTCTTGTAGTTGTGGCCTTTTCTTTCTTCATAAGACATAATGTGTTTTTTTATTGTACATAATGTTTTAACTGTCATCAATGCCAAACCTAAAGAGCTGTAACAAAACAGTAAAATTAACTGAAAGGCATTTTTTCATTAAATGAATTCATTAATCAATCAATGTCTGATGTTTAATTGACATACATGAAAACATAAAGAGCTAAGCATATATATATATATATATATATATATATATATATATATATTGATAAATAAGGTTGGTGTAAAATAGTAAAAAAAAAACATTTATATAATGAATTAATAAGTAATTAATAAATTAATATACGTTAATTAATTAATCACTAACTGTCATTAATGCAAAACATAACGAGCTAATCATGTTTTCCTAAAGAATGGCATAATTGAAATGTAAATTTCATATCCAAACACAAAGAGGTATGAGCAAACTGTAAAATGACCTGAAAAGGATTTTTTTTGGATTAAATTATTTAATTAATTAATCAAACAATGTATGATGTTTAATTGGCATACATTGAAAGGTAAATAGCTTAGAATCTATTGATTTATAAATAAGTTGATTCTAAATTATTTTATTTCCTTTGATTATTAATGAATTAATTAATTAATATATGTTAATTAATTAATCAATACCTGTCATTAATGCAAAACAAAAAGACTTAATCATGTTTTCCTAAAGAAGGGCATCATTAAATCATACACCTGTAAAGTTGATGTAATTGCAGATGAAATGCTGCAGAGCTGACACTCTGTGTTCAGACAGGTGCAGAGATAAGCAAACTGTAAAATGACATGAAAAGCATTTTTAATGTTTGTATTCAATTCATTCATTAATTAATGAAAGTACGATGTTTAATTGGCATGCATGCAAAACGTTAAGGCCTAAGCACCAAATTATTCATAAATAAAGGCAGCATAAAATATGAGCTATAGCAGGTCTCAGAGCATAATAAACTGATTTAAATATTTAACTGCTTTGAGAGTCCGATCCCTGTCAGGCAATGAGCAGTAATACAGATATATAAGTGCAGTCTAAAATATAAAACATTTTTTAGTGCAGTTTAAAATATACTATTTTTTTTCTAATTACCATTCAATAAATTAATGTACGTTTATGTACGTTAATAATAAATTAATCAATTAATAAATGTATTAGAAAGAGCTAAACATTTATGTATTCTTAAAGTAAGGGCAGTGGAAAATATGAGATTTAGCATATATATATTTTTTTATAATAATTAAAAAAAAATTTTTTTAATAATAATTAATTAATTAATAAATGAATATACTTTACCTATTTGTAATGAATATCCAGCAATCAATATCCTGAAGCGCTAACAATCTCTTTGGATTTTCCGGCAGCAGAAAATGTACAGTTGCACTGTTCATCACCTGAAGAGGAAGTGATAGAAATCCGTTTGTTATTTGCAAATTAGTGGTGTAAAATGGCGGCAATGGACTTACCTGCCTCGCGAGCATTTTGCGTCCGTCGTAATGGTCTATTTTGAAAATCGTATGTGTCTGTCGGTGGGTTTTGCCTTGTTGTTCAGCCGCCATTTTTTTTTCTCGATTAGCCGATTTCTAATGTTTAAAAAATTCCAAATATGCCTCAAATTTACTTGAAACCTCACTCACATGATGCCTGGCTCTCCCCCTGTGCTGTGTGTGAGTTTGTAAGTCCATTTGAGACATATTTATGTTTTTTGGGTTGTTTTTTGATTTCCGCAGTATAGGTGTTAAATTCTTATTTTTCCGAGGTCGGATTTTTTTGCCCACGAGATTACGAGGTCGGAATATTTTCATCTAAGGAACACAGGATACAAGCAAGCTTGGAAAAAATAATAAAAGCCGTCCCCTCTGCAATGAAACATACACCATGATTATGTATAATCAAACAGAGCACACTGTGTGCTGGTCTTGCCAGAAGACCTAGCATATGCAAAATCTGGGAATATGGGAACATAACAAAAAATCTCTAACAGACTAATATAAACTGAACAAAAACTTAACACTTACATTGATAGCAGACATAATTGTTTTTAACAAATTTGTCAGTTACAAAATAAGATACTAAATGTATTAACAAATGCCATCCCGGCAGTTCTAAAGTCCAGTGTCCCCCTGGGCATGAAAGGTATCCATTATATTAATCCCATACAATATTGTACAGTCCTAATTGAATGCAGCCCTGTCTGGGAGGGCTTTTGACCGGGCTTGGCTGGTGAAAGTTCTTGACTGGTTTGGGGCAACCAGTGGTCCAAAGATTTCCACATGTGCTGGAACACGTTGCTGTTTAAATATAAAGTCCCAGAGGAAGCATGGGGTCTTAGCATAGTCCCCCAGAGGAGGAAACACAGTGAGGGCTGATGGCAGACAGTATCCTGGGGTACCCCCATTTATAATCCATACAAACTGGCATATCCAGTTATGCAGGGATCTGGGATAATCCTGGACCAACATAACATTCTCAACCAAACTAGTAAAAACAACTGATCTGCCACATTGAAAGAAGTTTCAGGTCCACGAGGACAATTCCCCCTTTTCCATGTCTGCTCCTCGACCTGACCAGGGTGTGAGTGAGAGTTTGCCTATTTGGCATTCCAAAATTAACCAATTTTAAAAGTTTTGTGGTTGGAACCAATTCAGGAGAGAGTTCCAGTGGTGGCATTACCAATCCATCCTGCCCCTTTCTTCCAAATGCACTAGGGAAAACAATCTCTGTGGCAGCTCAATAAAATAATAACTCCAGGGCAGAACCGTACTGGCCGGATTCGCAAGACAGCACTCAACATGGAGGCCTTGCCTGGGACCTCCGACACTTGGGTTTGAATCAGAATCTGTTTGTTATATCCCCCCTTGTCTGTGAACACAGTCTGGATGCAGTATTCTTCTCCCCCTGTGTCCATGGTCATCGGGCATATGGACAGTGCCTAAGGGCTTCCGCTTGCTTCTATCCTCTGCTTTGGTGTTAGCTTCATCACTGGGGCACAGTCCATCATCCTCTTATCCAAGTGCTGGTGAGCATGGCTGCTCTAATCCAGCCTCTCTCATGGGCCTGGAGTCTGATAGGAGTCTCCTTTCTCTCCCACTGCCCTGCTGTTAGCGGTGGTACTCCAGCTAACTAAGTGTAGCTGGTGCTTTGCTCGTTGGTCTGGCGGGATCTCAGGGCTCATCCCTGTTCGTGCCCCATAATCTATGTCTAGCTCCCTGACAGTGGTTATCAATTGGAGCCCCTTTGTTGTTTTATAGTCCATCTCTGGTTCATTCCAGAACCTGGGGGCATGGTGGATCCCTCCCAGACCTTCTGTCACAACCTACAATGATGATGGAGTATAGAGGATCCTAGTCCTCTTATCTCCTGTAGGTTTTAGACCTAAGATTTGGGTGACTCAGACCAATGGACCTTCTTTGCAGATGCAAGAGCATAAGTCCCAGCTTTTGGTAGTGTGCCTGGAAGAACCTGGAAGGGAGTCAGAAACGATCTCCTCTACCAGCATATGCCCTTGGGTCAATAATACACCTGCACACAAAGTCTTGATGAAAATTATGAACCATGTTTTATTTTAGAACAGCATATTTAACCACATCACACAAGAATGGGGGAGTGGCTACCGTTAACCAGCCCCAAATGACGTCTGGCCAATCATGAAGGGGAACTGTGTGTGAACCAATAGTCCCCTCCCAGGTCCGCCCACTAGGCGAGGCCAACTAATTCATTTGGGGTCTGAATCTCCAGGGCAAAGCATGCCTTTACTCTCCTGTGCCCATGCTATGAAGGCTGAGAAGCCTTCAGGCCATCCCATTGTTTCTGGGTGCCTGCCTGTCTGATCTCCAGCTGTGAGCTTCCCATTGTTAGTTCTCTGCTGGATACTTAGCTAATGGGATTAACAGGCCTTTGGGAACAAAGGAGGCCTGGCTGTATTCAACGGCTTCCCCTCTACAATATAATGACATACTAATATAATAACATACATTCATATTTACAAATACAACACACAATGTTTCACACACATACAACCAACACATCCCACCAGCTCCATCACAGGATACCCATTACAATGAGCCTAAACATGGAAGGGATGGGGATATGCTAAGGGGTAAACTTATAATACTTTATCCCCTAGACCACAACATAACAATATATCCATAACAAGTGGGCCCCAAACCTTTTCTTCCACCGTATTTTTGGGAGCCCCATAAAACAACCCCTGTCCCATAGCAACCCCTTTTCCTCCAGCCAGTCCCCACAGCTGGGCTGGGGTCTCTAAAACAGTCTCTGGGCCTATGGGATTGCGAGGGGGCAGTCCAGTACTTCCCTCAGCAAAATCATTATTGTTGGGAGCCCAATAACACAATAACTGCAGTAAAGTACATACCGGTCTGCGCTTGACTCCACCGTCCCTGATGGAGTCCGGACTTGGATGCTCTGTTTGCTCTGGCTCCTGGAAATCTGTATCTTTGGACAGACCCTCCTGGTTTTCTTCCCTTGGGTCTGTCTGTGTTGCAGCCTGGAGAACTACGCTGTTCCCACCCAGGCTGTGCTTTGGGGCCCTCAGCTGACCATCTTCTTCTGCTATCTTTTCCATGGCAACTTGGGCCTCATCCTTTGTGGACTCCTGGGCCCTCTGAGCTTTGTCTGCTCCAGAGTTTGTATTGGGCTCCTGGACACTGGTCATCTCAGGCAAGTCCTCACTACATCCACAATCCTTTGGGGTGCCGCAATGCACCCATGGCTCTTTCTCCCAGGAAGGCACGGCTATCCCTAGCCCTGGTGCCACTGCCTCCTCCTGTGTGAGGTCCGGTTCCCTGTAGCTAGGAACCAGTTCCTTTCCCTCCCCACAGTCTCTTAAATAGCAATCCTGAGCCCCTGCCTCCATGAGCAGTTCTGGCTCATACACATTGGCTAGAACTTCTGAGGGCAGACTTAGTTCATCTGGCCCTACCTGTTGAGCAGTTACTGGGGTTTCTGCCAGGATTTGCGCTGGAAGGTAGTCCTCAGGTGAGACCATTTCCACATCTGGTAACTCAGGCATGACCCGTTTGGAGAAACTGTGCTCGGCTAGCGTTTCTTCTGGGATTAAGTCTCTTGGGGTATCAGGGGGCAAACATGGGTTATCTGACCCCACCCAGGGAACATTCCCCTGGGTCTCTAGCTCTTGGAGCTGGTGATTTGGTCCCAAGCTGACTTTACCATCCCTTCTAGGCTCTGACACAGTCTCTGCATTTTTTAGTGGAAAACAGTCTCCATTCCCAGAAGGTGGTACAGGAGCAGGGTTTACCCCTTCCTCCTCCTCCTGATCCTTTGACACATCCCACTCAGAGAGCTCCTCTAGGCAACTCTGAGCCAGTTCTGCTTTCTGGGCCTCAGACAGCCCAGGGCACGGCCTTGTATATGTGGTCGCCTCCATTTTGCTTACCCACATGCGCTCTTTCCACATTCTCTGGAACATCTGGTCAAGCACGCAGCCCACATCTTGTGTTGTTAACTCTTCTGGAAAAAGGTGTCTGACCTCTTTAAACCGTCTTTTTGCTTCTTTGGCAATATCTTCCTCATATTGCTGCTCCATTCTTGGTCTTTCTGTAGAGTATCCCACCTCTGCCAGCCAATTGTCACAACCTACAATGATGATGGAGTATAGAGGATCCTAGTCCTCTTATCTCCTGTAGGTTTTAGACCTAAGATTTGGGTGACTCAGACCAATGGACCTTCTTTGCAGATGCAAGAGCATAAGTCCCAGCTTTTGGTAGTGTGCCTGGAAGAACCTGGAAGGGAGTCAGAAACGATCTCCTCTACCAGCATATGCCCTTGGGTTAATAATACACCTGCACACAAAGTCTTGATGAAAATTATGAACCATGTTTTATTTTAGAACAGCATATTTAACCACATCACACAAGAATGGGGGAGTGGCTACCGTTAACCAGCCCCAAATGACGTCTGACCAATCATGAAGGGGAACTGTGTGTGAACCAATAGTCCCCTCCCAGGTCCGCCCACTAGGCGAGGCCAACTAATTCATTTGGGGTCTGAATCTCCAGGGCAAAGCATGCCTTTACTCTCCTGTGCCCATGCTATGAAGGCTGAGAAGCCTTCAGGCCATCCCATTGTTTCTGGGTGCCTGCCTGTCTGCTCTCCAGCTGTGAGCTTCCCATTGTTAGTTCTCTGCTGGATACTTAGCTAATGGGATTAACAGGCCTTTGGGAACAAAGGAGGCCTGGCTGTATTCAACGGCTTCCCCTCTACAATATAATGACATACTAATATAATAACATACATTCATATTTACAAATACAACACACAATGTTTCACACACATACAACCAACACATCCCACCAGCTCCATCACAGGATACCCATTACAATGAGCCTAAACATGGAAGGGATGGGGATATGCTAAGGGGTAAACTTATAATACTTTATCCCCTAGACCACAACATAACAATATATCCATAACAAGTGGGCCCCAAACCTTTTCTTCCACCGTATTTTTGGGAGCCCCATAAAACAACCCCTGTCCCATAGCAACCCCTTTTCCTCCAGCCAGTCCCCACAGCTGGGCTGGGGTCTCTAAAACAGTCTCTGGGCCTATGGGATTGCGAGGGGGCAGTCCAGTACTTCCCTCAGCAAAATCATTATTGTTGGGAGCCCAATAACACAATAACTGCAGTAAAGTACATACCGGTCTGCGCTTGACTCCACCGTCCCTGATGGAGTCCGGACTTGGATGCTCTGTTTGCTCTGGCTCCTGGAAATCTGTATCTTTGGACAGACCCTCCTGGTTTTCTTCCCTTGGGTCTGTCTGTGTTGCAGCCTGGAGAACTACGCTGTTCCCACCCAGGCTGTGCTTTGGGGCCCTCAGCTGACCATCTTCTTCTGCTATCTTTTCCATGGCAACTTGGGCCTCATCCTTTGTGGACTCCTGGGCCCTCTGAGCTTTGTCTGCTCCAGAGTTTGTATTGGGCTCCTGGACACTGGTCATCTCAGGCAAGTCCTCACTACATCCACAATCCTTTGGGGTGCCGCAATGCACCCATGGCTCTTTCTCCCAGGAAGGCACGGCTATCCCTAGCCCTGGTGCCACTGCCTCCTCCTGTGTGAGGTCCGGTTCCCTGTAGCTAGGAACCAGTTCCTTTCCCTCCCCACAGTCTCTTAAATAGCAATCCTGAGCCCCTGCCTCCATGAGCAGTTCTGGCTCATACACATTGGCTAGAACTTCTGAGGGCAGACTTAGTTCATCTGGCCCTACCTGTTGAGCAGTTACTGGGGTTTCTGCCAGGATTTGCGCTGGAAGGTAGTCCTCAGGTGAGACCATTTCCACATCTGGTAACTCAGGCATGACCCGTTTGGAGAAACTGTGCTCGGCTAGCGTTTCTTCTGGGATTAAGTCTCTTGGGGTATCAGGGGGCAAACATGGGTTATCTGACCCCACCCAGGGAACATTCCCCTGGGTCTCTAGCTCTTGGAGCTGGTGATTTGGTCCCAAGCTGACTTTACCATCCCTTCTAGGCTCTGACACAGTCTCTGCATTTTTTAGTGGAAAACAGTCTCCATTCCCAGAAGGTGGTACAGGAGCAGGGTTTACCCCTTCCTCCTCCTCCTGATCCTTTGACACATCCCACTCAGAGAGCTCCTCTAGGCAACTCTGAGCCAGTTCTGCTTTCTGGGCCTCAGACAGCCCAGGGCACGGCCTTGTATATGTGGTCGCCTCCATTTTGCTTACCCACATGCGCTCTTTCCACATTCTCTGGAACATCTGGTCAAGCACGCAGCCCACATCTTGTGTTGTTAACTCTTCTGGAAAAAGGTGTCTGACCTCTTTAAACCGTCTTTTTGCTTCTTTGGCAATATCTTCCTCATATTGCTGCTCCATTCTTGGTCTTTCTGTAGAGTATCCCACCTCTGCCAGCCAATTGTCACAACCTACAATGATGATGGAGTATAGAGGATCCTAGTCCTCTTATCTCCTGTAGGTTTTAGACCTAAGATTTGGGTGACTCAGACCAATGGACCTTCTTTGCAGATGCAAGAGCATAAGTCCCAGCTTTTGGTAGTGTGCCTGGAAGAACCTGGAAGGGAGTCAGAAACGATCTCCTCTACCAGCATATGCCCTTGGGTTAATAATACACCTGCACACAAAGTCTTGATGAAAATTATGAACCATGTTTTATTTTAGAACAGCATATTTAACCACATCACACAAGAATGGGGGAGTGGCTACCGTTAACCAGCCCCAAATGACGTCTGACCAATCATGAAGGGGAACTGTGTGTGAACCAATAGTCCCCTCCCAGGTCCGCCCACTAGGCGAGGCCAACTAATTCATTTGGGGTCTGAATCTCCAGGGCAAAGCATGCCTTTACTCTCCTGTGCCCATGCTATGAAGGCTGAGAAGCCTTCAGGCCATCCCATTGTTTCTGGGTGCCTGCCTGTCTGCTCTCCAGCTGTGAGCTTCCCATTGTTAGTTCTCTGCTGGATACTTAGCTAATGGGATTAACAGGCCTTTGGGAACAAAGGAGGCCTGGCTGTATTCAACGGCTTCCCCTCTACAATATAATGACATACTAATATAATAACATACATTCATATTTACAAATACAACACACAATGTTTCACACACATACAACCAACACATCCCACCAGCTCCATCACAGAATACCCATTACAATGAGCCTAAACATGGAAGTGATGGGGATATGCTAAGGGGTAAACTTATAATACTTTATCCCCTAGACCACAACATAACAATATATCCATAACAAGGGGGCCCCAAACCTTTTCTTCCACAGCAAGAGCCATGCACTTTGTCCAACCCTTATGGCCACTGGCTGATTCATGACACCTTCCACTTGGCCTTATATCACCATCAGAGTCCCACACTCCATTTCTGTGACATGGACTCACCAATACAGTTCTCAGCTTACCCAGCCATAGAACAATTTAGCTTTGCACCAACCTTCAGCTTGATTTACTATTTATCTATTTGTCTATAGTAATTTTAGCAATATCACGTTTGTCTTATTCATGTACAAGATCCAAAAAGTACTTAAATAGCAATGCCCTCTTCCATACATGCTAACACATTGTGCCCATACTCATATGATACAGGTTAATATCAGTTTGTAAACTCTGTCTACAACGATTATCTGAAAAATTAGGTCCTTGATACATTAGTCTTTACACAACACAGAGCTGTAGCTGTGGGTCCTGCTGGGGGCAGTCAGTGACATGTATAAACACAGATATGATTTGATTTGATCTCTCAGTTAAACATGCACGTATTTCAAAAATTCTAAAAGTATTTAAACATAACTTTAGGAGATCTTTAGGGATTTAGGAGGTAGTGGTCGCAGTCACAGCATTGGGCTGTGCACAAAGGGATGTGAGGTCCATTAAGCACCGCTTTGATGACATCCGGGCCAAAGCAAGGAGGATGATGGCCAAGGAGGATAGTGCAGCTGCACCCAAGTGACTGTGAGATAGAACGAGTGGCAGAGGGTGCTCAAGGAGATGCTGAGCAAGGTGCTCGGCGTTGGAGTTCCAGGCCTGGTGGCCCAACAGGATCCAGCTTCCATGTCAGGTGAATATCAGATACACCAACATGCCACCACATATACATCACACACACATAGAAAACACACAATACATGTAACTGTTGACAAACATTGACACTGACATGTCAGCTCCCTGGATTTAACAAAGGATAGATGGATCAGTCATGCATCATTAAATCCATGAAGCTGGCAAATCAATGTCATCAGTGGGCACAACACGAGTAACCATTCAATAGGGAGTCCATCTACAGGCCACAGCCGGAATCAAGATAACGTCATGAGCCAATAACAAACCAGCTCATGATTAAAAGAATAGTTCACATCTAACAAAAGGAAGCTACTCATAGTAGAAAATTAGTGAAACATCCAGGTTCAAGACAAGAGGCCAGATAGAAATGAGCAGAAGGATAGAATGAACTAGAATAGTTAGGAATGAACAGAAACCAATGTAGCATTCAACATAATTAACACATATTCCATTCTTTTCTCTCTTTCAGCTGACAGGAGTACTGGGTCCACTGGTGAGCCAGAGGCGGGGGCGTAGGCTCATTCCAAACCAGATGTCATGGATCTCGTCCAACGTCAGCCTGCGCAAGTGGAGGAGGCAACAAAATGAGCCGAAGGCCCGGGCTATGAGCACCAAATCACCTGGGCAGTGGGGTCACCAGCTGGACCATCAGCTACACCCGTGGTATTCGATCCCACTGTCCCTCTACTCCAACAGCTGGGATCACCACCCGGGACCTCCTATTAGACTGATACACCTGGTACCAGAGCTCGCTATTCCAGGTGAACATTGATGCTCAAAGGCGCGCTCTGGTTTCAAGCACCAAGGCCTGTGCCAAGGTGGAGGAGGATGTAGGGGCTGCACATATATGGTACCTTTTCAATAGCACTCCTCATTGGATCATGGCCTATCTGATGATGACATTTCATATGCAGATGGCTACCTCTCATCAAATGGTCCATGATTCTCTCCTCTGTGGACATGTAGGGTTTTGTGTAACTTTCTCCAATTGATGGTCACTGAGTAATGCCATTGAGAAGAGATGCTGCAGTTCCTATCTTTTTTTAAGCCCTTATTCAGTTTTAAATTTGATTTTAGGCACAATTCATGTACATGAAGACATCTTCTCCATCTGCAAGCATAGTTCAAAATATGAAGTAAATGTAAAATATTCACAGTGGTTCTGAGATAGGAATTATTTCAATGACATCCCTCCTTACCATGTTGCTCAGACTATATTAATGCAATCATATATCCCGATATAGAAGACAAGATTGCTGTTATCTTATATTTAGAAAAATACAGCTTTGTCGGTGGACCTGTAGAGTGTCACAATAGCATGTTAATCAAAGCCAGCATTAATACATGCACTAGTGAAGCATGCCATCCTCTCTGAAACATCATTCTGACAAAAGATACTTGTGTCTGATGTAAGTAACAGTGGTTATGGCTGCTGACCTTTGTGTCCTCTCTGTATTAATGGGTAGTTTTCCCAAACATATGATATCATGGGTATCCTTTCAAATGTACTCACACCTGTATAGCTGAAGAAAGTGAAATCAATGTTGCTAAATAATATCAAATGGAGAAGGTGATAGTACCCTTGGACCACTATTAATGGTCATGCCTAGTCATATATCCTGACAACTACCGAATGGTAAGTAATATTTGTAGATGGAGATCAAATGAGTTGGTATATTGTTACAGTATTTAGCACTGTACTGTACATGCAGGTGTTTTTAGTTTTTATCCTCCTCTGCATTTTTTAGGATTGAACCACCTTTTTCTTAGATATTTGTTTCAGAAATACACTGTATGTGTGTAACTGAATTGGATTACATAGTCCAGAATTTTTGCATCTGTTTCATTTAGCAGATGAAGATCAGTTGTAAGTGCTATGAGCATTACTGGTTACTTCAATTAGATGGAGTCAACAAGGGGGGCGGAGTGAGGGGCGGAGACCGGAAGTGATGTAGTTTGCTGTGAATAGCAGCTGGAGGTGAATGGAGGCAGCTACTCTCCTGCCTGAGGTAACAGGCACCTGAGAGAGAGGAATTATAAAATCCCCTTAGCCCTTTCAGCCGCAGGTGAAATTGCATAGTCCCCACTCACCACTCAGGAGCAGGAGCACCAAACGAAGGGGGCTAATATAGCCCAGAATACCATCACAGTGAATCTGCAGGTCTGGGAGAAAGAACAATCTCTGGAGACTCAGAACTCACACTGTGAGACATCAGATGGCTGACAGGCTGAGGAAAGCAGCGGGGGTGAGTGATGGGATTGATATTAGTCCCTGGGGCACTCCCATTATAACAAAAAATGCTGTATTTATTTTATGCCTGAACACATATTATAAAGGAAACTCCTGTATCTTAAAAAAAAGGAAAGGACTATAATGGTGAGAGTGGCTTCTCATTTTCTGGGATACTTCACTTGGCTGATTGAAATGCTGACTGATTTGGTAACAGCTTTCTTAAAGAAACAGAGCCAGAAAAAAAAGCAACGTTACTTGAGAGGACTTTCAGACTCAGGCAAAATTGTATAGCCCCCACTCACCACTCAGGGGCAGGAGTACCAAACGAAGGGGGCTAACATAGCCCAGAGTGCCATCTCAGTGAATCTGCAGGTCCGGGAGAAAGAGGAGCTGGGATCTCTAGTGTGCAACATCTAATAGCACTATCAAGTGGAGCAACAAAATCTAGTAACTCAGGACTCACACTGTGAGACATCAGGTGGCTGGCAGGCTGAGGAAGGCAGCGGGGGGTGAGTAATGGGATTGATATTAGTCCCTGGGGCACTCCCATTATAACAAAATACGCTGTATATGATACTCTATGCCTGAACACATATCATAAAGGGAACTCCTGTATCTTAAAAACATATCCAGACATAAGCAAGAAACTGTAAAAGGAAAGGACTATAATGGTGAGTGGATGGATTTTTATTTTTTGGGATACTGCACATGGTGGACTGAAATGCTGAATGATATGGTAACAGCTTTCTTAAAGGAACAGAGCCAGATAAAAAAAAAAAAAAAAAAAAAAAAAAAAAAGCAATGCTATATGTCTTGTATAGTTACTGACGGTAATACAAAGAATCAGAAACAATGTTATTAGAGACATTTGCATATTGGTATATCTCTCTTTACTGTTAGTATAGTAACTGAGCACGGCTATTGGCCTTATCTGGAAACAAAACGGAAGAGGGAAAGAAAAGAGAGGAAAAGCAAGCTTATACAAGGGTATATGTGTCAAAGTGCTGGAATAAATATACATTGCATCTACAACTCAGGATGAGGAACTCTAAAAATAAAGAGAAGAAAGAGAAGAAACTTCAAAAAATTGATAATATGTTTTCGCAGAAACTAGAATCAAATGGAAAAGGAAAAGGGGGAATGGAGTTATCTGAGACAGATCAAATTCCAGATTTGACCCCGAACCAAAGTCTGGGCAGTATAGAAGATAATACTGAGATAAGAGAAATATCACCAGAGGTGGAAGAGCTACTAACGGTGACAAGAATGAAAACCTTATTAGAGGAGTTCCAGCTTAATTTTTTTGGCAGAAATTAAAAAAACAAATAATTTCTAATACTAAGGCCATTAAGGACTGCGTCACTAAAGTCACGGCCATAGAAATAGTAATGGATAAACAAATAATGGAAAATAACACGCTTCAGACACAGAATAAAAAACTAGAAGAAAAAATACAAGATTTAACAAATAAAATTTCCAGCCTGGAAGATAGATCTAAAAGGAATAATTTACGAATAAAAGGAATCTCAGAAGATCTTAAAGACACAGATTTGACAAAATATATAATAAAGCTCCTCTCTTCGCTAGTTCCAGATTTTGAGACAGTACCAAACAAATTTGATCTATTGCATAGAATTCAGACATCAGGAAATAAAGAGAATGGAAGACCTAGAGATGTCATGGTCAAAGTGCATTTGTTAAATTACAAAGAAGACATTATGCGTGCAAACTATAGAGAGAAGATCTTGAAACCACCATACCAGAATATCCAAATATTTGGGGATATATCAGCATACACGCTAAATAAACGTAAAGAATATTCCAGAATAACTCTGGCGCTGAGAAAAGAAAATATACGCTATAAATGGATATTTCCACAGGGTCTTGCAATAACTAAAGACGCCAGATGGTATAGAATTCACTCAGTCAAAGAGAGAATAGATTGCCTGAGGAATTTGAAGATCTATCTAGAAGAGTGACATTAGATCCTCACGATAGAGGATAATTGCAGCTTCTGATAATTGGATTTTAAAATGTTTTTATTTTTTTTATTTTTTTATTTAGATCACTCCTTTTCATCTTTCCTTTATATGGTGTTCTCTCCCCCTACATCCGTCCCCTCCGTCCCTCCTATGTGTTATAAAAATGTAAGGAGGGAAGAGAAGTAGATCTCTTGGATGAGAGCTTAGGTAAATTTATAATAATGGTAACATTTTTGCACTTTTAGATTAATTAACCTCTAAAGGTCTTAATAAATCTCCTGCCTTTACAATAGGTAGGGGTCATAAAATTTCACATATAGCCTTAAAGGAAGGGGGTTAGAATCCATAGAACATTAAGTAGTGACATATGGAGGGCGGCTAGGGGATGCGTTCATTGGGGGGGAGAAGACTGAGGAAGGGGTGAAAGAGGGGATGGAAATATGCATATATTGGATTTGTCCTTTTTTTTTTTTCTTTTTTTTTTTTTCTTATTGGTGGTAGAGAAATAGCCTTCTATTAAAGAAGGGAAATATACATAGAGGATAATATAAGGTCTTAGATACAATGTTAGCACCGGTCACTTTAATTAAGAGGTTAAAAGTTTCACAGATATGTTTATAGATAGGCTTTGGCACCGTCATATTTAATGATAAAAATGTAGTGATAAGGATGACTTAAGAAATCTCAACAAATGAAGTGTTGACACCTGATTATAAGAAATTTACACAGAGTTGGAATTGGGCAATAGAGGCCGTGTATGTATGTATATAAGTATGTATGTGTATAGGATGTGAAAGGCTTGTTAATACATTTCACTTTTCCGTTTTTGGATTTGTGTTTCTTTTTTTTTTTTTTTTTTCTTTTTTTTTTATGTTTGTTCCCTCAAATTCTGAGGTAAAGATTTTGTCAGAAATTCTTTAATAATCCTGCATAGATAGATGCTTATAGGTTTTTGAGAGACTGGGAGGTAGCTGCCCGTAGGAGTTCGTAGGAGTTCGACCCAACATGAGAGATAGGATGGGTCATATTCGGTATGTTTGTAGTCAGTATATATGTTTAAAGGAACAGAGAAGCACAGATTTAAATAGTGATGATAGGAAGGGGAAACATAGGTTAAGAGGAATTAAGTCAATAAAGAAACTATGTCATTAAGGATAATATCACATAACACCAATTGATTGAATATGCCCATTAAAAGAAAAATTGCATTTTCAGAATATAATAAATCAGGTGCAGAAATAATCTGCCTACAAGAAACACATCTGAAAATGAAGCATAACCATCTATTAAATAATAAATCTTTTTTGAAGAGAGTAGATGCTAATTATACTAGTAAAACGAGGGGAGTCTCGATATTATTTAAAGCTAATTTAGTGGTGGAGGAAGAGTTTAAAAAGATTGATATAGAGGGAAGATATATATTGTGGGTAGGAGAAATAAATAAAAGCATCTACACAATTGTAAATATATATGCCCCAAATAAGAATCAAGAGAGATTTCTTATAAAAATATTGAAGTTAGTTCATAAATATAAAAAAGGAAAAGTTATTATATGTGGAGACTTAAATTTAGCTATGGATCCAGTTCAGGATAGATCAAAATCGAAATATAAGAAAAATAATAATACTTTAAGTTATTTAAGATTAAGAATTAAAAAATTAATGATAGAGCTTGACCTCTTTGATATTTGGAGAACATTTAATCCAGAAAAGATAGAGTTTACATATCACTCAAAGAAATATAATGTATACTCCAGAATAGATTATTTCTTGGGGGTTCCTTCAGTCGTATACGATACAAAAAAAAATAACTATCTTATCTACTGCACTATCAGATCACTTTCCACTGATGTTGGAACTAAAAGGGGTTGAAACCTATGGTAAAATAAGAAAGTGGAGAATAGAACCTCTGATTCTAAAAGATAAGATATATATAGAAGAAATAAGAACAGCTATTAGAGAATTTATGCGCTAAAATATAGATTCAGTATCATCTCCTTCACTCATATGGTGTACATTAAAAGCATTTGTTAGAGGCATTCTAATAGAAAAAGAAGCGCAAATGAAGAGAGCTAGGGGAACAACCCTAAGAAATCTTTATATTCAGTTAGATATATTACAGAATAGCAATAAAAATCTTCCATCTATGCAAAAGATGGAAAAAATTAAAGATATCAATTTACAAATTAAAAAGATCTTTCAGTTAATTCAAGATAGAATGGTTTGGAAAGCACAACAAAACAACTACCTCATGGGAGGAAAAATGGGGAAATATTTGGCCAATAAAGTTAAGAATCAAAAAATTCAAAACCATATCCAGGGACTCAGGGGAGAAGATAATCAGCTATATAACCATCCAGAAAAAATTGGCAACATATTTTTCCAATACTACTCAGAATTATATAATATTGAGAAGCAGAAAGATTTTCAGAAACCTAGTTTGAGTGAGATAAAAAACTTTTTGAAGGATATTAAATTCCCTAAGATATCAGAGGAAGAATTATTATATCTAAATGAACCAATAACGGAGAAAGAGATAATAAAGGTTATTATTGAAACAAAAAACAATAAGGCCCCTGGTATTGATGGCCTAGATAAACTATTTTATACAACGTTTAAAGACCAACTGGCCCCTTTATTGGCCAGTATGTTTAATGAGATTAAGAACAGCGGCATTATTAGAGAGGAGTTAACTGAAGCAAAAATTATAAATATGCTAAAAGAAGGAAAAGACCCGGAAGATAGGAAGAGCTATAGACCTATCTCTCTTATTAATTATGATTTAAAAATATATTCTAAGGTGTTAACTAATCGTTTGATCCCTTTAATTCCGCAGTTGATTAATCCAGAGCAGACAGGATTTGTTAAGTCCCGACAAGGAGGGGATAATATAAGAACATTGATAGATATTCTCTCCATAGGGAGGAGTGATGGGGGCCCCAGTTTGGCTCTGTCGATAGATGCAGAGAAAGCCTTCGACAGAGTCAGCTGGGACTTCCTTAAGATTGCCTTGGAATGTTATGGACTAGAGGAATTTGCTTCTAAAGCAATTATGGCTCTTTATATAAACCCTACAGCTAAGATTAGTGGGCCTAATTATGAAACATCTTTTTTTCCTATAAAAAATGGAACTAGGCAGGGCTGTCCCTTGTCTCCCATATTATTTAATCTTTATGTGGAACCTCTTCTATTGAAAATAAGGGAAGCAAAGGATATTGAGGGAGTAAAAGTCGGTCTTAAAGAGTATAAAATTGCTATATATGCAGATGATCTGATAGTTATTTTGAAGAACCCTATCCAATCTTTGGGAGCTCTTGATATCATCTTTAAAGAATTTGGAAGACTCTCTTATTATAAGGTCAACCATGAGAAATCAGATATTATATGGAGGATCTCTCCTTTGAAGAAATTACAAGTTTAAAAAGCTCATTTATTTTTAAATGGAACTCTAATAAAATAAGTCATCTGGGTATAGACCTATCATTCAAGGTTAATAAGATTTTGAAATCTAATCTAGAAAAGATATGGAAACAGATTCAGAAAATCCTCTTAGAGTGGAAAGATGTAAAATTTGCATGGTCAGCTAGAATCGCAATTAGTAAGATGATATTGATCCCTAAAATCACTTATATCCTTAGAACAATTCCGGAAGTTCCGCCAAAATATTGGATTGTTAAACTGCAAAGAGGTATAGATGCATTTATTTTGGGTGGTAAAAGAACTAGAATCCCTCTTTCAATTACCAAAAGACCCATGCTTAAGGGTGGATTGGCATAACCCTCTATAAGAGATTTATATAATGCTATTGCCCTCTCTCAGATTATGATATGGAGTACTCCTGCCATTAATCCAGGTTGGAAGTCCTTAGAATACGATATATTAAAAATAGACACTCCTAATACATTGCTGTGGATTGATGGGTTAAATGATGTCAAGAGTGAACGGCTACCCAGAGGAGTAAGAACATTGTTAAAATTCTGGGTGACAAATAGAGATAAATTGAACCTTTCGAGATATCCTTCGTTAGGTGCCCCTATAGAGTGTCTCTTATCACCGTTCAATGTTGACTTAATAGGTGGATGGAAATTGCAGGGAATATCCCTTATAGATGATCTCTACGCATCTGGTGTCCAACTATCCTGGTCTAACTTGAAACAAAAATATAAACTTAAGAACAACCAATGGTTGGCATTTAGATCCTTACAATCCTTGGTGAAAGCAAAGGGATATGGTAAAAAGATTAGCTATTCGATTACTGACTTTGAAAGTATGCTATATCAGAAGGCGTTACCGCATAGAATTTCAAGATGTCATAAGATTCTAACGCCACAGGATAAAGTAAATCCAACGAAAGGTATGTTAGAGTGGCAGAAAGATCTACATATATTAATGGACGGAGATAAATGGGAGGAGGCTCTAAAAATCGTAAAAATCTCTTCCTGCTCTAGTAACTATATTGAATTATATTTCAAGTTGATCAATAGATGGTATTGGACACCAGATGCGATTAATAAATTTGCACAGAACAAAGGGAATACATGTTGGAAGGGCTGTGGTATAAACAGTGATTCACTCCATGGTTGGTGGAACTGTACAAAAATAAAGCCTTTTTGGAGAGCTTGTACATATCTGATTGAGGATATATGTGAGGTAGAGGTTCCTTTTGTTCCAGAGCTGCTCCTATTACATATAAACATAAGGGAGACTTTTCCAAAAGTCTACCTCCTGGTCTCTCATATTCTTTTGGTTATTAAAATGTATATTGTGAAATATTGGAAATCAGAGTTCTCCCCATCTCTTCAAGAAATTATAAATTGTGTTATAAGAAATAGAAAGTTTGAAGTCCAAGGAGAGAGCTTAGTCAAGCGAACTGGAAGAAAAGGACTAGACAGATGGTCTGTTTGGGATAGTTATTGTAATAGAAAGGTTAATATATGAGAAATTATGTTTGATAATTGGTTACCATTGGTGTTATGTGCTTTTGCTGTTCAATCAGATTTTCTCTTTCCCTTTGCTTTTCTCCGTCTCTCTTTCTCCCTTCCTTTTCTTTTCTCTTCTCTGCTCCTATTGGAGTGGGGGGAGGGAGGGGAGGGGGAGGGGAAGGGAAGAGGAAAGAGATTTTGTTTTACTGTTTTCTATTTTCCTTCTTCACCCGAGTCTCCCCAGAAGCACATGATTTCTGTGCTAAACTATTAATTATATTAACTATATTGAGAGTAGTGCCGGTTCCTTTGTATGCTTGGTGGAGGTATCAAGTTAAGTGAACTTGCTACTAGGGAACTGCCTTCCCATCAGGAGTACAATATAGTACATAAAAACTGGTATTCGAAGAGATGGGAGGGAGGAGATTTTAACAGTGTATTTATACATATGCAATTGCTAAACTGTTGAATTACTGATACCTCTGGAATGTATGATTGTTTTGTTTTGTTATGTCTTTGATGTTTGTTAAAGAAAAACGAGAAAAAATAAAGTAAAAAAAAAAAAAAATTAGATGGAGTGATTTATGATGATACTTTTTAAATCAGATTCTGGTTACTGTGGTGTAGTGACCACATGTGACCCTAGTAGATGCTATGCATCATCATTATCATCATTATTACATATCCCCCTTTAGGTATCCCTTTCTTTCCAAAGAGCCTCTTGCCCTTCCAGGATCTTTGTTATACTATTATAACCATTTCTGTGTGTTTTCAATGGTTGGGTACTTGGGACATCAACATACATCACATTTTTGTCACGTTCATATATGTGTAAACTAATGAGCCCTAGTAACTGTCCAATAGATTGTTATGTGAACATTCAAGACCATTACAGTGACACAGGCGTGATTTCAAAGTGGTCACATTTATTAGTCATCACTGCTTTAGGTTTGATTCTCAGCATTGGGTTATCATGCTTGCAGAACTTTCTTGGTAAAGTTTGCAAGTTAATACAGATGAGAAGTATAAATTGTCATACTGTTGCATATTAACACTCCCCTGTTGGGTTGATCACAAAATGACAGGTGATAATATGAATTAATTGATACAAGAGCACTTGATATGGGTTCACAACATGATAATGGCTATACATTTACAAGATGGGCGTACCCGAGATTGGCCCTGATGGAGGTGAGTTGGCTGTTGCTCCACGTGTCTCTGCACACTCTCCATGTCTGTTTGCGGCCCTTCCTGATAGGTTGGACTACATGAGTGTGGTGTATGTTCCCCTGGTACTTGATATATGTCATTTGGTGATCTAATTTTACAAATTTTACCACTGTTATTTTCAAATATAGTTCTGTATATACTGTATATAACTGAATATATTATTAATTTTTGGGTCCACATTTGAGCCTCTGTGAGTGTAAGGGATCATTTGTCAGGCAGTTTCATGTTTTTGTGTTGCAATTTAGTCATGAAATCTTTAATTGCTTTATGCATCTTGCAGCAACACTTTTCATACTGGCATACTGTATGCATGACCATTCAAAAATATTAAAAGCAATAAAATTCTTTTGGAGGCCGATTTGTTCCTTGGGGATTGCTGTGCAATTAATTCAAATGCCTTTCATTGCTTTCCCAGTATTTTAAAGAACAGTATGGTGTTTATATTTGCTTTTACAGTGCTACAAACAGGTGTTTAACCCACTTGCCAGTCCTATTTGGAACCCGTAATATTTTTTCCCACTTTTGCCATTTACAGGTTTGAAAGCAATTGAAAGATCAAAGGCGGAGATGGGTCGAAGTGACGATTTTGACAACTTGCAGGATTTTTGAGCCAGTAACCTGCAAATTGCGGGTAGCTAGAGGAGGCCAATTGAATATCAATAACTTTTACAGGCTCCATTACTGGTTCCAGTTTGGTCAATTGAATGGGAGCCACAGTGTTTTTAAGAAAACAAGCACATTTCATCTTTAGTAAAATAATTAGCTTACATCTATCATTAGGATCATCATTGGTTTGTCATATGGGATATGTTGAGGGTCTCATTATTATAGATTGAAAGTTTGTGCTTTAAAAATCTAGATTTTTGTGGTTTGGTAATTCATGATAACAAGAAACATAAGTTGCACATTGCCTGTTATAATGTTTACTATATATCCTCAATCAGCACACTCTAAGGCCTAGGGCATAGGCATATAGCATTTTCTCACTATATGAACTATGAGTATTGTGGATATAGAAGGTGCCCGAATTACAGATGACCCATACTTAAGATCAGCTCTAAAGGCTTTTTGTAGGAGTTTGTTTTTATGTTCTGCTTGTTTGAATTAAAGGAGCGAGCACAATAGATTATGTAACTTATTATTACAATACAGGAGTATTAGTATTACAGTATCATACTGTATTATTATTACCACATATGAGCCATTATAGTATTGTTGGTTTTATTGTTATTATTATTACTAGCGACTTGCCCATCAAAAATGACGGCAATAAAATTTGAAGCCATGGTAATGCTGTTTGCCACGAATGTGAGGTTATGTCCCATCTGAGCAGCTTCGGCGCTCATTGCTAGCCACAACTTGCTAACTGTTGGCGCTAATTGCGAGCCCCACAATGAGCGCCTTTCGTGCTCATTGCATGGCTTGCTTTAACCCCTTTGGCGATCATTGCGATCCTCTCTCCCTGTGTTACTACATTAAGTTAAGTGTTACTGCCTTTAAGTGTTACTGGCTTAAATTAAATGTCACTGCCTTGTACAGTATTAAGTATTACTGTTTAGCGTTAAGTCTTAGTGCTTAGGGCTGGTATTTACGTCCCTCAGCCGCCTTTTCTGTCCTTCGGCTGTGTTTTACGACCTAAATTTGAGGCATATTAGTGTGTATTTGCAGTATGGTGGTTCGGCCATTAAAGGCGTATTTTTGCGGGCCGTAATCATCAGGGATTTGAGTTACATACAAATCCGACCTAAAGATAGTCTCCCCCCAAATCTTCTTTATTCCTCATAAATGGTTATTAGCTCTTATTTTGATAAGATATGCTCTCTGTAATAAAATGTTTTGAGTTAAATTTCGTTCCCCCTTTGGGTATTTTATAATTGCTATAGTTTGCTTTTAAATGTTCATACCCATATTATTATTGCATGGAGGTTAACCCTTGATCAACTTGATATTCTCCCAATCTGTAATATATGAGTAGATAACTTTTCCTGCTCAACCCTCTTGGGTGTTTATGTAGATATAATCATCCAATGTATGACAATAGATTAGGTGCCAATTTATTAAGTTTTTAAATTTATTCTGTCTGTCTTTCAGAAAAAACACATGACTAATATATACTGACTTTATGCTCTACTGTTTTATAAATATATATATAGGTGGAATACATGTTAAAAAAAAGTTATTTCTTTCCTAGACAACAGTTAATGGTCATCCCGAAGTTTATTTGTAATACAAATGTTTTATTTGAACTACATTTAAGAGTTTAATAATAAAAATAGAAATAACCCCAGTTAGTTGACGTCTCAGAAACAGAGACTACAAAAATATCCTAGAATAAATTTAAGCATGTTTGGGATAAGCATAAGGCCATCTTTAGGCTTCATTTAGCCAAACTTTTAGACAGATAAAATAGGCAGACTAGAGAGGTGGTTTTGGTTTTTATCTGCCATCCAATCTATGTTTCTGTGTTTAACAATAATCACACACACACACTCATACAGACATATACAAGTTTTAATGCTCTTTAAAAATATTAACATAGGACATCATAAATTCTCTGTAATCCAGAATACACGGCTCAGCTTGAAATGGCACAATGCCTTGCATGTCAGTAAAGTATTAATATGCCACAAGGCAATATGCTTGATTTATGTTGCATGACCCCACATAGTGATGATATGTTTGTTCCTGTTTCTCTATCTCTCTCTGATACCAAGACCCCTCAAGCTTTCCTTGGTACTTCTCTGTTATCCACCTCTCTCTTTCTGTTGCTCTGCTTACTTGTATGCTGTTCACTTCACATCAAGCCAAACTCCTTCAGGACCCCTCATTCTTTCTCTCTCCTCCTGTTTTCAATCTCTTGATCACTTCTCATTCAACTCTATCTATTGCCATAACTAGTCTCTTTCCTGCAAACCACTCACCACCCTCCCTAATGTAGACTTGACACAGTAATACACATAAACATAATGTAAGGCAAACAAATAAGGCACCACAAAAGAAAATGTCAAACTTTTAGCAGCAGCAATCTCCTCATTTTGGAATTATGTCCTTGCATACTTGTGGTTTTGCTCCTATCTGCCATGTGCGGCTGTGCTTATACAGTATGAAAATGTTTTAAATATCATTCCGTCTCATGAATGCCGCCTATCTTTCTTTCCTAGACTCCTCTTTCACTATTTATATTTTTCAGATAATACACTCTCTTCTGAATTCCTCTTTCTAAACCTCTTATTGACTCCCCTACCTGTCTGTGCACCTGCTTTCCTCAGTATCACTTCTTGTCACCTTTTTTGCAGAAAATCTATAGATTTAAATCTCTCTCTTGTTTCCTCCTCTTACTATTTTGTCCATCTCTCTCCAGGGGTTTCTTCTTTAAAGAATCTTTATCGTGCCTCCATGAAATTAAATGGCTACTGATGTCAATAAAACTGCTCTGCACCATCATGTAAAGAATTTAAAATCAAGTAAAAAATGTGTAAAACCTCTTTATTTTGAAGCCTTTTTTACTGTTTTACAATTGTCATGTTAGCTTTTATGGCAATCAATCTGTATATAGGGTTAAAATGTCTAAAGTACTGAAAGGAACAAGCTGAAATTGTGTACTGCCATTTGAGTGGGCTTGTTAATTTTGGTATTTGCAGAACCTGCCATGTGTAGGAAGCTTTGCACAGCTGTTAGCTAGAAATGTTTCAAGATTAAGTGGGTAATATAAAAAAAACTTTTAACAGTGTAATATGCATCAGCTTTAAACATTCAAAACATTTTGCATTTGGTTTTGAGCACTCTTTCTTAATATGGAGCAGAATTGATGAATTCCATGTTTTTAATCATACAGGTGCAACATACTCAGATATTCAAAAAGCAATCACTTTTTGAAAACTACAGCCGTCTACCATATCAGTAGTTAGGTTCCTCCATGGCTGCACTGTTGCTTCCTACATTGCTGTTGTGTCTCATGCTACAGCGCCTATAGACGTTTTTAGTACATATAGTTAAAAATGATCGTCCAAAGGCTCCCTCACATAATGTAAAGCAACATAGTGGAGGTTCAAAATACTATATGTGATCACTAGTAAATATGCATTTTCTTACAGTAAACTTTGTACATTGAAGCTTGTAACCATTACCTGTCAATCGCCTTTCTATTCCGATATCCAAGTCTGTGCTACTAAAATTGTCAGACTAATTACTCCAAGGTTCTGCATCTGCTCAGATTCTTTAGGGCAGTTGGCTTTCAACTAAAGCCAATGCATGCAGACTCCCAGGGAGTAATTAGCTATTATTAGCAAAAATTCAAAAATCTGATTGGCAGGCAACTATAACAAATTCCAATGGTATACTGCAATAAAATGCAATTTTATTATATTAAATTAATAAAGTAATTTGTATAATTTTAAATTATACATTTGGAACCCCTGCTATGTCCCTTTACTGTTTATCCTTCCTTTTAACCAAAGAAGAGGAGAACGACACAAGTTAATTGTGAGGCTAGAGGCAGTGGTATAAAGTAGTCTTGTTGTGAATTGATTCATATATGACCTATCACCTGTACATACACTACAAAGGGACCTCTCCTCTCTCACTGAGCATGCTTTATATTCCTGTGCAATGACTGTGCCCAGAGAACAAGACCTGTGACTACTAAGAGAAAACATAATATAATAACCTCCAGACCTCCACTGCAATCTGAAAGAACATCCTTTCTGAGAAATGCCATTAGATCATTAGGTGAAACTGCCATATCTCTAGGCTGCTGTGCCTTTTTAAATACATTTGCAAAATGCCCACTGAATTGTAACAAAGTGCAATTGTGCAAAAGGTGTGATGTGTTAAGAATTAAGTATTTTCCTATATTCTCGGTAAATGATAACTAATATAACATTGTGTTTTGTTTAGTGTACAAATGTTCATGTTGGTTTGATTCTATAGAGAACAACACTGACAGATACAGTAAAGATACATTCACAGAAAGCGTGATGTTCATCTGGGTCATATGTGAGACAGTGCAGTCAAAGATAACATGCGAAAAACAGTCCTCAGACAATTTTACATCTTTGTTTTTTTTTTTTTGCAGTAAAAAGCCATAGCACTTAAAGAGAGCATTATTTATGTGTAAAAATGGACAATTGTTAATGTGTAAAGGTGGGCAATGGTGGCTGTGTTCTGTAGCTTCGGTTTTGGACTCCAGTTCCTATGGTGCCATTCCCTTCAATAATTTCTTCTTTCTTCTGTATTTTTACTCGTGTGAGGAGTTTTATAATCCAGACATCCCAGTCTTCTGGTAAAAGCAATAATAGGAAGCCAAATCCAATAATAACAATGGCAATAATACGAACACTGTTGAAGACTAGTTCAGTGGTGTAATGATCCACAACTGAAACATAAAACTTATGTTAATAATTGTAAACAAAGTATGTATCAACAGCTTAAATATTATATACAATCTGTAAGTAATTTGAAATATTGATTTTTTTTTAAAAAAGGTCCAAATTTCTGTACATTTTGGTACAGCAATGTATTCATGTATGTTATTATAGAGCAATATATTTTGAATCATTCAGTACTGACCTCCACATATATATCTACTATTAATATTTTATTCTTCATGCAGATTTATATAAGACATATTCAAGAATATTAAACTAAAAATAATCAAGCAGTGCAATTACTATTTATGAATTCCCTTTAAAATTGTGTCTTGTCTTCTTATATTAATTTAAGGGATTCCTGAAGAAAAGGAAAAAAAAGACACTTCTTTGTATCATACTAACAATGTAAGCAGCTCTGTAAGCCATTACATTGACGATGCCATTAATGAGTACAGGAATCCATTTTGTGTTTGTTACATCACATCATGAGAGCTGCATGATTGAGGGGGGGGGTGTCTAGATTAAGCAACCTCCTCTCTACCCTTATAAATCAATGATCAAACAGAAAGTGTTAAGCATTGATTTCCCACCATTAATATCCATAAAGGTTAATAAAGATTAAAGGCAATGAGGGACAGACAACACTACAATAAAATGCACATGCCTTGCCACTTGGCACCAAGGACAGGACTGCTGAGCCTACATGTCGAAAAGTTGTTCTATTAGATAAGGGTTGTCATGTCTCTTTAACACTCTGTGTTTTTATAACATGGGGCTGTATATTATAGGTTGTATTAATGTGTGCTCGCAACGTGTCTACTATGTACATGTAAGCTGTTAAAAATATGAATTAGCCCATATAACAACATAATTTCCAACCGCAACACCAGTGAAAATAAATAACGTCAGAAAAAATTGCAACATAAAGTCTATATAGGTAATTGTTCATGTGCTGAAAATTATCCTGTTTGACTCATTGGCTGTGGTTAACCACAGAATTTGCATAATTTCCCACATATATTTAGCAATGTTTGGATCCTCAACTGTCAGCAACATCACTATGCTTGGTTACAAACTCACAGCTAAATATTACAAACCAGGGAAAGAAGGGGTAGGCAAGGGTGCACTAACTTCTGGCCTCCACTAATAATAGGCAATTTGCCCACATCGGTCCAAGCAATAGTTGACAATAGGGTTCCCCCCAATAAACTAAAAGGGAGAAGCCACTAATCTAATCAGTGGGGAACAACCTGCCTGTTGCGCATCCAGACCTACTACATAACTCTGAGTGGTCACACAGTCCACCTCCCCATCATATAGCCTAGACAGCCTGGTGCCCGAACTTCCCAGATAGCTTAATACTCTGAAAAACATCCTGCAAGCCATTGTCTACCCAAAGAGAGATTGGGAGAAATTACTTTCTCATCTCTTCTTTGCATACAGAGAGGTTTTCGCTGGAGTTCACTGGTTTTCCACATTTTGAACTGCTGTATGGCGGGCGAGTCAGAGGACCATTAGACCTAGTTTAGGAGTTTTGGGAGGGGGAGTATGTGTTGGAATTCAGGGACAGGTTTGAAGTTCTGACAGGTTTTATTAAGGACTGTCTCAGGGCAGCTCAGCAATAGCAGAAGCTGTGGTATGACAGATGGGCTAGGGATTGGGAGCTCATAGATAGGCAGCAGATATAATTTTAGTCCCAAACCCCCAGAAAAAGCTCCAAGTCTCATTGGTCGGGCCCCACACAGTAATCTGCAAGATGAGTGACACTCTGTATATAGTAGAAATTGATCCTGAACTCCATATTCAAAAAGCCATCCATATGAACATGCTGAAAGACTACCAGAGTCAGGAGGCACCAGATATGACTGTCGGTTTTCCCAACAGGCAGTGACCCTGAGAAATGGTTAATGTCCGACCTACCAGTCCCTGCTAACACCAAATTCATGCCAGACCCAGGCATTGATCTTCCTGGCCTGGCCCCAGCTCAGCAACATCAATTAAAAACCTAACTAGCCTAGTACCCTCAGTTGTTCACTGCCCTACTTGGATATACCAGGCTGATCAGCCCCAATGTCCTAACTGCTGACTCCTCCAAGTGCTTGAGGCAGTGTGGGATAGTATCCAGAGATAACTGACTGAAATGCTTATGTTAATAAAACCCTCTAACAGCCCTTTGGCTTCCCCTCTGGATGTTAGTGCCCAAAAAAAGATGGGCATTAACACCACAGGGGAAGCCCCAAAAAGACCACACTAAATTAAATGATAAAACCACAAATTTCTGTCCGATTCCCCAAATGGATGAGTTGACATATTAGGGACAGCTACTTTTTTGAATTATTCTAAATTATCTCAAGGGTACTGACAAATTCCACTGCCCTTTTGGGTTCAAACTGATGCCTCTACCGTCTGACTAGGGGCTGTGTTAAGTCAAATGGATGAACTGGTAGCATAGCATCCAGTTGGCTTATCTCAGCATGAAACTCCTTGCCCGAGAGGTCTCCTATGCTGCAACTGAAAAAGGAGTGTCTAACATGGACATTAAAAACAACTGCAGCCCTACTTTTATAAAAAGAGATATTTCACAGTGGTGACCAATTACAACTCTTTATGCTGAGTTTTCAAATATATGGTTATGCTCTATTGGGTCACATGAACTAAATATGTGACCTTATTGGGGAATTTGTAGTCTGGAGACCTTCATTATCCTGATCCCGCTTCCCTAGAGTCAAGGGCATCCAAACCTTGATCAACCAAAGGACTCTACTGGCGGGACTGACTCTCTGGTAAGCCGATCATGCTATTCTTAGGCTGTGACAACACTTGCCAGCAAGTGATATCCACAAAGTCTTTCTTTCATGGAGTAGGCTAGGAATATGTTGTATACATGATCTAAAAGACCCAGTACGTGAGAAAGTATATACATATCAATATCTAATGCTGCAGTAAAAACTCCCAAATGCTGTTTGACTGTCTACAAGTGAGATACTTTGTACAATCATTTAGATTTAACTGGAAAACCATACAGAGCACATCACTGTTCTTTAGCCAGATGAAGAAGATGGTGGGCTTAACTATTAAAATGTATCATATCTACTCAGTCTCTTTTTATTAACATTAGAGAGAGCACATGCTTTCTTAAACATTCAAAGAAGAAAACTATTTCTATCTAAGTAGCGCACATGTCATTCCATTTGATTTGTCTACACATACTTCTATATGCCCTGTTCAGATAATAATGCCTTCAAAGAACTGTGATCAAGTGATTTGGTACTCCTTACTACGGATATTACCAGAACTTGGACAAGGACAAATAAGAAATTATTCTATGGTGAAGAAAACTGGCATGACAGAGAGTACAGAGGAACATGTTAAGAAGTTAGTGTTAGGTTTTGCAGTCTAATAGCCGATATTATTCCTTATTAAAAATATGATGAAGTGAATTTACTACACAGAATAAAACAGCATATAATTGTAGATTATATCATAGTAATGGCAACCTCACAAAACATCAGATGAATATAGATGGCCAATGAAACATTTGTAGTATTAGAAAATGGATGTGTAATAATTGCAAGTTAAAATAATTTTTGGAAGCATAAATGTTATCTTACCAGCATTGACCGGTACACTCAGCACAATTCCCAGAGATATTAAGGTAGGGTATGTGAGAGCAATTCCAAAATTGACCAAAATATTAAATGCTGTAAAATAAAAATAGAGTGTTAAATTGTTTCACATGCAGGATATGGAAAGGTAATATTAGTGGAAATATATTGATTATATATACATATACAGGGATGAAGGAACTCATATATTTATGTTGTTATCTTTCTAGGTGCACACAAGCACATATGAGTAGGAATAACTTGTTATTGCCTGTAACTTAACCTATGTATAGCGCTACGGAATATGTTGGCGCTTTACAAATAAACTATAATAATAATAATAATAATAATAATAATAATAAAAGACACTCACTTGTTTTCTTTAATGTCTTATAGTTTATTCAATACCCAATAAAATATTGACATTCCAGCTAAGAACACTTAGCCTTTCTCAAGACGTTTTTTTTTCCCCCCACCACAATGGTATAGGTATAGGTATTTCAGACTGGTAACCATCTCCACTGACTTGAAAACAATGAAAGATGAAGTTTTGCATCTCACTGTTGAACCCTGCTGCAGAGGTCCTTGAAGGTGAGGTCCTTGAGGGTATCTTTAAATTAACTCCATTCCTTAAAGAACCTCCATGGTATAACTATTAACCCCTAACATACCATGGGGTCTATACAAACCCCCATGGTATCCCTATTAGCGAGCAGGACGTTTTTTGGATGGTCCTTTCCTGTCCCAGAAGATGACGATCATTTCCTTCAAGCAAAAAAAAGGAGGACAAAACCTTCTACTATTAACATGGATAGCCCATCTAGTCAGGGCAGAAGCGTGAGGACCATGGCCTCTGTGATCATCGCTGGATCATAATATGGGCTATGTAAGTGTTATTAATTTATTGTTTGTTTTACAGGGTTATGGTTTTTATTTTAATGTAATGTAATTAATGGGGTATTTTGTTTTATGTAACTTATTGGGAGGGTAGTAATATTTATTTTTATTTTATGCAGTGTAGTGTTTTAGACTTAGAGTGCCATGGGGGTCCTTACAGACACTTGTGGCACTTCAAGGGTTAATTTATGGTAAACATGTGTTTCTATATAGACCCCCATGGTAGTTAAGGGATAATTTATGTACCGCTGGCGTCCATTACTTTGTTAGGGATTAACTGTTCTATCATGGTGATCTGTATAGAACCACATGGTAATCAGGGGATATGTTAAGGGTTAATTGCTCTACCATGGAGGGGTCTGTATAGACCCCCATGGTATTTTAGTGGTTTATAGTTATCCTTCAAGGACCTACGCTGCAGGGGATAATTTAAGGATCGTGTGACAGTGGGTTAATATTTTAGGGGTCTCCCCATTGTTATGTAGATGGGTGATCTGGGGTGATCAGGAAACGAGGATCGGATGTGAGTGGGGAAGTGGAAGATCGGAAGTGAGCAGTGAGGATTCCCTTCACTGCATGCATGGATGGAGGGAATCCCTGGGGATTATCAATGGTGAATGTGGAGATTGACCAATGTAAATTTGCTCAATCTCCACATTTTGTGTAATCCCATGCCTTGTGCTTTACTGACAAGGCATAGGTTTCCGAGTTCTTGGTGGGTTCAGTACTTTTACGGCTGGGGATCATTGAATTTGTGTGTAGCATTACTGAAAAAAAACTTGAATAAATGTAATTTCCTTAGCTCGAATTGAATGGAGCCCTTAGGCTGTAAGTTTGGGTGCTTTCAATATTGCTAGGTGCTTTAGTGAAAGCACTCTGTACATTTGATTTTTAGCTCAAGGTCCTACATTCTTTTGTGTCAAAATTGTTTGTGACTTCTTGTGGCTTGCAAATTAATTACAAATTGCAAATTAATTGCAAATTAATTCTGACTGCAACTAGAAAAATTATCAAGTTTCTGTCAAAAATATTACGAGTAATAAATAGGACTTGCAAAGGATTTTTTAAACACTTATTATAGCTGTAGCAGCAATTAATCACATGCTACTGTACATTATAAGCATGGGAAGGCATGGAAAGACATTGCAGAGCAGTCTGATACCCACAAATAAGCAATTAAAAATAATAATTATGTGTAATATCGATGCCGGGACACAAGGGGTTAATACATGTCATGAACAGGTGCTCTAATGCATTTTAGTGCTAGAGTGCTTGATTGATAGCCTGATTGGCAAATATTGCTTATTGTCTCTTATTAATTACGTCTAATTTACTATTGGCTGTGTTTAAATTATGGGCTTGCTTAACAAAGTGTACGTGTGATGATAGAAAGGTTGGGACCTAATAAACACATTGTTGCTTTGGATTGTCCTTCAAATGAAGCAATTGAAACACTACTCTTCCATCAAAGTCCCCTTGTAGTAACAGTTGAACATAAACAGCAAACCCCACTGCAGAATAATTTTAAATCACTTTAATTAATTAATGGATGCATTTATTTAATTTTTTCTTTCCATAACACTTGCCCATTATTGAGTTTTCTGATTAAGAATATATTGTGGATATGGGAATAGAGTAGTCCTTTAAATCTTTTGTGTACTTCCAACTAATATAATAATAATATCTTGCTTACATATTTGACATTGTTTGTCGTTAGCTATTTTAGATCACTTATATCTATTATAACATTTTAGATCTGATTTTGAAGCTTTATTTTAAGATTTAATTCTGAAGTTTGATTTTGATTATGATGTCATTGCAGGGATATAGATTTCTTCACCCTCTGTGGGAGAGGATATTTTCTTCCAAAGATCCATGCTCACAGTTGCAATTCAAAACAAGTTCAGAAAATACTTTCAGATTTCTGTATAGCTCATAATAAGGGTGGTTATCCGCAGCCATGAAAAGAGCAGGTCTTGACAGGACAGCAGCAATCTGAAAGGACAGATTGTTTTTTGTGCAAGACCAACAAAAAAGTGCACAACTGCGTGCTTGGGTAGGGTTTGTCAATGAAGATGGGATGGTGGTTCAGGGAATCACATAAATAGAGTTTTATTCTCTAATTTTCTCTTCTAATTATCTCTTACTTTTTACAGACGAACCTTTTAGGAGCCAAGTGTAAGTGAGTTTTACAGAAGTATATGTATAATAACTAAACAAATTTGGAGTCAGAAGTGAAATTTTAGGATCTGTAACTCCATAGTTCCTAGTATGTCAATCCCTGACTTAGAAGGTGTAAATACTATTTCTAGTAATTATATACCCCATGCATCATTCAAGAGTGTCCATATGATGTCTCTCCACTTTAGTTGGGCACTGGCTAGACAGTTTTTAGAATAGATGTCACCTCTTTTGAAGGTCTCTGTGGTGTTCATGCATTCAGAAGGAATATTATGTCCCATCTGCTCAAATGATAAGGTCCATTGTACATTAGAAAATTATTCTATTGTGTCAGTGTGGCTAACACGGGCGCTGCCTTTCGGAATGGTCCCATTAATGCTATCACATATAAATTGATATATCAGGGTCTGTTAGGGGTCTCATTCAACTCTGCCTCACTTTTGATCTCCTTACATGGGCAAGGACCACTGTCACAGAATGAAGGTCATGTTGACACAGCACATCCCACAGGATAATGAATGGATGATAGCCTTCAACAAACCACTATAAACTGAAGATCTTTTGATACTACAACAACATTGCCATTTTTCAACAATCAGGGATTGTCTTCTTTGTCGTTGTCTACCTAGATGACTTTCTAATCTAAAAATCAATTACTGCATCATCTTCAGTTATGGACAGTTCTGCAAAATTTGGGAGGGACAACATATCTTTCCTAAGAATAGCAAAAGCCAATTTTAACAGACCACTGTATAACTGGGCATGAATTCCAGTGCTTGATTAGCCGCTATCAATAGGACTGATGCCAATACAACACTTTAGCTGTAACCAAGAAAAGGAGGAGACACCTCAAGATATATCTACATGTAACATTGTCATCTGCTCTGGTATCAAAATTATACCGATCCGACAAAGGCCTTCATAATCAAGGCTGATGCTTCAGGGGTATGGTTTCTGCAATCACTTACTGTTCCTACCATACTGTAGTCTCACATTTCCAAGGACTTTGTAGTGGAAATCCCTGACTACAATATGGCTACAAAATAGGGGGTGGTAAGTTTTTTAAAGGGTCTCTATCACCACCAAATCAAGCTGTTGCTTTTTAGAGCACAAAACAATTGGCTATATGTTTTATGATCCTTTTTTTCTAAAGTGTGTCTCCCAACACATTAATTAGCTGCTTTGATATGCTAATTCGGATTACAGTCTGCTTATCTGTCTCTGCCCAAATAAAGACCTGCAATAGCTAGACTGCTCTCCCACCCTTATCAAGAACTCAGAGATGTACATTAGCATATTGAGCTGCACATTAGTATACAGGAGCTGCAAAATACATTTTAAATATTTCAGAAATTAGTTACTATAAAGAAAAACTCAATGCATAGCCAGTTTTTAACTTCCTGTTGGGGTTCCTTTAAGCAATGTCCCTTCACTCCTCTAAAGATATTACCTTCTGATACTGAAATAGTTGTGTTACTCATAAAGGTGATCTTAAGACTTCATAGGCCACCCAGGAACTTCTTGCTAACAGAGGGTCACAGGTTAAAGCCTGTTTCAAAAAAGCATTCTGTGCTCGATTTGGAATAAGTTTGGAGCACTCATCTGCCTATCACACTTCTCACCCACCACCAAAAAAACATGAGACAAGAGAGAAACACACTAAAATAATGACACATATTTACTTACTCAGTAGAAGAATGGAAAATCCACAAAGGCTGCTCCAAGGGACAGTGTCAAAACTGCTCCAGTATTCCACTTTGGTGAAGTAAAGGATGATTGGTATGCCAGTAATAAATAAAATGTTGAAAACTCCTAAAACTGTTAAAAATAGTGCAGCTTCTCCAAATCTGGCACTGCCTAAAATAAGTTTGAATAACACCTGCAAGAAAAAGTAAAACATTTTAAACATGTTTTCTCACAAAAAAATATGAATGCTCAAAATTCTACCGTACCATGTTTTTTTTAATTTTTATTGTGAAGCAAACAACAAATAGGACAAAATATCAGAAAAAGTCAATGTGCTCAACTATTCACCCCCCTACAGTCAATACTTTGTAGAGCCACCTTTTGTTTCAATCACAGCTCCAATTCGCTTTGGATAAGTCTCTATGAGCTTGCCACATCTTACCACTGGGATTTTTGCCCATTCCTCCTTGCAAAACTGCTCCAGCTCCTTCAAGTTGGATAGTTTGCGCTTGTGAACAGCAATCTTTAAGTCTGACCACAGTTTTTCTATTGTATTGAGGTATGTGCTTTGACTAGGCCATTCCAACACATTTACATGTTTCCCCTTAAACCACTCAAGTGTTGCTTTAGCAGTATGTTTGGGGTCATTGTCCTGCTGGAAGATGAACCTCCGTCCTAGTCTCAAATCAGGCACAGAGTGCTACAGGTTTTGCTTAAGAATATCCCTGTATTTAGCACCATCCATCTTTCCCTCAACTCTGACCAGTTTCCCTGTCCCAGCTGCTGAAAAACATCCCCACAGCATGATGCTGCCACCACCATGTTTCACTGTGTGGGTGGTGTTCTTTGGTTGATGTGATGTGTTGGGTTTTAGCATTTTCATTGATGGCCAAAAAGTTAAATTTTAGTCTCATCAGACCAGAGCACCTTCCTCCATACATTTAGGGAGTCTCCCACATGCCTTTTTGCAAACTCAAAACATGCCATTTTGTTTTTTGCTGAAAGTAATGGCTTTCTTCTGGCCACTCTGCCAAAAAAGCCCAACTCTATGGAGCGTACAGCTTATTGTCATCCTATGTACAGATAGTCCAGTCTCTGCTGTGGAACTCTGCAGCTCCTCCAGGGCTACCTTAGGTCTCTGTGCTGCCTCTCTGATTAATGCCCTCTTTGCCCAGTCAGTGAGTTTTGGTTATGATAGATTTGATGTTGCTCCTGGGGATCATCAAAGATTTGGATATTTGTTTATAACCTAACCCTGACTTGTACTTCTCCACAACATTGTCCCTTACTTGTTTGGAGAGTTCCTTGGTCTTCATTGCAGTGTTTGGTTAGTGATGCCTCTTGCTTAGGTGTTGCAGCCTTAGATTGCACACAGGTGGACGACATCATTACACTAATTATGTGACTTCTGAAGGTAATTGGTTGCACCAGAGCTTTTTATGGGCTTCATAACATACATACGCACATGCCAATTTTCTGTTTTCTATTTCTAAAAAAATAGTTTTATGTATATATTTTTCGCATTTCCCTTCACCAACTTAGACTATTGTGTTCTGGTCAATCACATAAAATTTAGATTAACAAAACATTGAACTTAAGGCTGTGATGTAACAAAATAGGTAAAAAGTCAATGGGGGTGAATACTTTTGCAAGGCACTGTAAATGAAGCCCTAGTGCCAGCCCTTGTCTTTTACAGTACTTCTTTCAGCCACTGCAGCTAGGAATGGTCTATGACCTTCCTCATAAAAAGCAGAGTACTATTCTAGTACTTGCTAATATTTTATCTGTAGCTGATTACAAATGTCATACTTAGACTACACCTCTCAGCTTGATGTGATGATGAGCCACACAATGCAGCATATCAGATAGAAGCTTTGCTATTCATGTCCCCAAGTTACTCACTGCTTATTCTAGGGATCTGTTTAAGCAGCAGAAGCTTTTAACAGTGTTTGGACACACTTCTTATTGCAGGCACATGGCACCCTACAGACAGCTGCATTCTCTGCCTACTGGTATATCCAGAGAATCCCTTTCTCATCTTAATCACTCTCATATCCAATATTTATTTAGTGATTACATTTTTTCGTGAATAAATAAATCATGAATTCATGATTACATATTTACATTTTTTTCATGATTCAATGCAAACAGTCAACAAAAGTAACAATAACAAAACTGACATACAATTAAATAAAAAAGTAACAAACAGAAAAGTGATAATACATACATTACATACATCTGTGAAAATGTTGATGTGAGTTTTCTGAACTATCTATCAACATTTGATTTGGAAAACTATAAGCAGTTTTTCAAATGATCTACAGCATGCACATTTTAAGTCCAATTCATGAGTATTTTATTAAACAATGTAGCACACAATACTGCATTGTCTTTTTATGATTTTTTGCTCAGTGTTAAAAAGACAAAGATCAAGGCAAACACATTTTTGCTTCTGGGGCGGAAAACTATGGCACGTCTGGACCAACTATTAAAAAGCAATGATATTGCATTATCACAAAGGTCTGCATTGGTAGAACTATGGTATTCCAAGTAGTAACATACAGATGTAAGAGCTGGACTATAAAGAAGTCTGAGCTCCTTAGAATTGACACCATTGACATGTGGTGTTGAAGAAAACTGCTGTCCCTTGGAGTGCAATAAGATCCAATCAATCAATACTATAGGAAATCAAGCCAAACTGTTCACTGGAAGGTATGATCATGAGGCTAAAGCTAAAATATTTTGGCCATATCATGTGATGACAGGATTCCCTAGAGAAGACTCTGATGCTGGGAAAGATTGAAGGCACACGAAGAAGAGGACAGTAGAAGTGGAGATGGTTAAATTAGGTAATTGAAGCTAGGGCATGAGCTTGATGGAGCTCAGAGGGGCAGTGGCCGACAGATATGTCTGGCATGCTGAGGTCTATAGGGTCATGGAAATTCGAACACGAATGAACGATTAAACAACAACAAGAGATACACACATCATAATAATTGTATTATTTTTTACACGTCTCATTTATCCTGTGATATGAAGCAATACAAATTAGCATGTTCTGAAATTCTATCAAATAGAAAATCAAAAAGAAATCAAGCAGTTTACATTATATATGCAAAAAAACACTATTATACTCATTTTCCTACAAGTAAACTCTTGCTTTGCTTGACATACACAGCTGCTCACAGCGATAATCATATGTTATAAATAATACGTAAACAATTTTACCCAAAAACTTACATTAGGAAAGTAGCCTGTAGGCCTAGTAAGGAGTGGTGAAATATTTAAGTGGGTAAGATACTTGCTTTAGATATTTTACAGTGTGTGTGTGTATGCGTACATGCGCAAGTGGTTGTGTGTGTGTCTCTCCCTCTCTCTCCATACTGATCAATACCCTTGCACCTACAGTATATTATAATTGGTCAGATGTGTTAATTCCATCCAACAACTCATTATTGCTTAACATCATTAGCTAGAAGAGCTAATCAAATGTTTCTTGTAAGAAGTGAAAGAAAACTGTGATTAGCTTGACTAGCTAGCTAATTCTGATGAATTAGTACTTGGCAATCAATGAGATGTAGAGTATTTCTAAAAAAGAGATGTTTAGTGAAATTAATTAAATCAGTGACCATGTTTTCAGATATAGCAAAACTATACGTCAGCTGAGCATTTCGACGTAAACAAATGTTATAACACAATACAATAGCAATGATAGTGAATAGAGGGCCCTGGTGAAAAGCATGTTGAGGACGCCCTCTCTCATGCCTCTGTACAATCCATAGTGGTTAATAGAAAAACCATAGAATATGTATAGATGGTCATATCAGCCATACGGTAATAAGATCACCTTTCTACAAAAATAATTATCTACCCTTACCCTAATAAATTAAGTGTCTGCCTTTAAGAGAGGCTATTGCCAATACCATAAGGCCCCTAACTTACTGTGGGCCTCAGTGCTTTGCACCTTCTGCACCAATGATAGTTCCGCCAGTGACTATATGCAAGATAACTATATTTTTAGCTATACATACATTAAGTAGCAAGCAGATGGCTCCTGGTGAAATATTGTGTGAGGATATATTGCAACTGTTGTTTTCAAGACTTTCTTGACCTCTATAATACAGTTTAGTATATGCACACTGCACTGTCTTTGCAGCATATATAGTTTAGCATTTATTTTCTGGACTGAGACCGGTAGTCATATGTACAAATTCACAACCTAAGGTGTTATTGTAAACAATGCTTCCCCTTCCCACAGAGAAGGCAAATGGCAATAAACAACAAAAGATCATAAATTCCTGCATATACACCAGTATATGAGACCAACCTTCCAAAGAAATATGTGTGAAACGCAATAGCGCAGTTCAATATCTCCTTCCAGCTACAACTCTCTCACTATTGAAAGTCCAAGATCTACTTATATTTTCCCTGCTGGTCAAAAAAGCATGGGCGTCAGCTTTGCCTGTTTGGGGGTTATAAATTTCACAAGTTTGGAGAGCGACACAAAGTTTTATACAATGTCCACTGGCCTGAATGCCTTCTCTTTAGTGAGATTTCTATTGCATGCATCCTTCTATACTGGCGCTAAACCACCCAGAGACAGTCTCTAGTGTGAGGGGTAGTGCCGCCAACCATTTTCTATTGCCTATTTTCTATTATATAAGTTATTGCTAGCTCCTAATTTTAGAGGGCAATCATGCTATTCTTCACGGTGAAGGAATGCCAGCTGCCATTCACTCTTCTAGGCTGACAATGCTGATGATTCTTTCTTAAAAAATGGATTCATCACAAGAGTCTGACTCCAGGTACAAACATGTCCATGGGCCCTACTGTGAAATATTCAGTTGGAACTGTCACTTATTGCCTTGAGAAAAGTCTATGGGTAACAAGTGTATTATTTACTAAACTTATTACTTAAACTTTATAGCTAAGCATTCACCCACCAGGAATAATTTGATACGTGTATCAGTTTATTAAAGTGTAAAAGATTTTTGCATCCCACAAAATCATTAAAACAAATCTATTCACTATCCTAACATGATGCAAGAGGCTTCTAAAATCCATGTGGGCAAAGTCTCCACAGCTCTTGCAAGAATGCTTCCCCCACCAGTCCAGGAAGACCTCAACAACCCATTTACGGAGGCCTTTGTTAGGGGTAAATCAAAATGATAAATACAATGAACATATATAAATATTACACAACATTAAAGTATGTATTACAGAATATTACAGTACTAGCGACTTGCCCGTCAAAAATGACGGCAATAAAATTTGAAGCCATGGCAATGCTGTTTGCCACACAATGATACTCTATTGATGAAGAAAAATAATATAGATGAAATAAATACTATTAAAATATTATAAGAACCTCCTAATCCATCTCACTGATACACAGGCAAAGACCTATTTACAATACAATTATCATCAGTCAGAGATTCTGACAAGAGTTGAGGGGTAGCAATGAATATATTAAACTCAGATAAATGATCATTCCCCTTCTGGATCAATATCTTGTGGTTAAGGGGCTTGTGTACTCCAATGAAGTTAAACCATTAAGGGTCACCCAAGATGGACAGGTCATAGCAGAAAGGTCTGACAAATTACAGTCCACTGGAAAAGGAACTGACAACCCACTCCAGTATTTTTGCCACGATAACCTTATGGATAGGTACAACCAGACACAAGATGTGCCTGGCGTGCTGCACTCTATAGGGTCACAAAGAGTCAGACATGACTGAACGACTAAACAACAATAAAAATGATCATTACTTCATCCATGATCTCTTTGTCTCCAATTACTTTAATCTACTTACTATCACTGAAACCTAGCTCACATCATCTGACACTACCTCTACTGCTAAACTGCCACATGGTAGCTCACACTTCAGCCACTCTACCATGCCTGTCGATAAGACAGGGAGGAGTGGTTGGGATCCTGCTTTTTCAATGTGTTACTTCTCCTCCCTCGCTTTCATTTTCTTTATTTGAAGTTCACTCTATTCATATATTGTCTCCCCTCTACCTTCGCAGTTTTTAGACACTTTTCAGTTTGGCTCAGTCACTTTATGTCTTCCACCATCCCATCATCAATCCTGGGTGACTTAGCATCGCTACTGACAAACCTGCAGCTCCACCTGACTCTCACTAACATCCTCATTTGGCTTATCACAGTGGACTATTTCACCAACACACTGTGATAGTTACAATACTGACCTTGCCTTCTCCAAACTGTGCTCTGTCTCTCAATGCTCTAATCTCTCTTTTCTATCTCTAACCGCCACCTCCTAATTGAAGTCTTGCCATTGCACCCACAGCAATGTTCACTCAGCATCCACCAAAGTATAGACATCTCACTTTTACTGACCCCTTGCAACTTTCCAGTTTCCTGCAATCACTCATTTTCAACATCACCACACTCTCTTAACCTAACATTTCTGATTCACCATACACCATACTCTGCACTTGACAGCTCCCACTACAGCATATCGACCCAAACGTGTTCAGCTACAACCATAGCATACAAGATACTTTCAAACGTGTTCCTGCATGCTGAATGATGAAAATTACTATATATTATTATAATTATTATCACATATAATAGTTGTCATTTTACGTTTTTGTCCGTCACGCCATGTTAAACGAGGCTCGCACGACTGTGCTGCAATCGACAAAGGACGTAGCACTTTGCCACTGAACGCGAAGCACGCAACACTTCGGGAAAAAAATTACGATTTTAACGGGACTTTGCTGCAATGAGCACAGAAGGCACTCATTGCAGCACTCGCAATAGTGCACTCCCCTCAGAGATGCACTCCCGCCAGGGATGTAATTTGCCCGAGCACACTCCACCGATGGAGGATGGAAAGAGATTGAAGGCGCCCATAGCTATGTACATGCTCAGCGATGAAGACACCGGCGACCGGACTTCTCCCTGGATCAATACTGCCTCTCTAATTATCCATGATAACCCTGCATTCCCTTTTTAATTAGAAATTAATCCAGTCCCCTTTTAAAGTTACCTATCGAATCCGCTGTCACCACCTCCTCTGGTAGAGAATTCCACAGATTAACCACCCTTACTGTGAAGAACCCTTTTCTTTCTTTAAGGTGGAATCTTTTTACTTCTAACCTCAAGGGATGTCCTCTTGTCAGTGATAAGAAAGATATAATCTTGCTGAGTTAAATACATATCTAGAGAGTAAGGGCCTCATTCTATTACCGGCCATAGGATATGCGGGGCCGCAAGGACCGGCCGCCAGCTATTCTGCTATTCTATTCCCCTCCGGCCGGGGATTCCGGCAGGCTTGCGGCCGGCGCCCTGCTATCCCTTGCGGCCGCACGCGCTGCAGGAAAGCCTTTCATCTAAAACGTCCGCAAGAGTTTCGGCCGCAAGATAAGCCCGGTTGCTATTCTATTGCTCCGGGAACCATCTCTGCAAGGCTAAAAGCGAGCCGCAGCTTACTTGCAGGAAAAAGGTCCCGCTAGCACCAATTAAGCACATTATAAAGCCAAAATAAAGCCATCCTGCACTCTGAGGAGACTAAAAAGTGATTGTAGGTGTTAGCAAAAATAGCACAACATTCCCCTACACTCAAATCCGTAAAAAACATAGGGCCTCATTCTATTATCGGCCGTAAATCGGCCGTAAGGCTGCGATTCCTTGCGGGGGTTCAGTTAACTCGCGATTCTATTATACGGCCCCGCAAGGATCTCCTTTTACGGCCGGCCGCATATCTTGGAACCGGCCGTAATCTCAGAAATATAAAAACTAAATTCAAGCCTGCACTGTACAGCTCTGTAAATGCTAGGGATCATATTGGGGGACATGAGGATTAAAAGAAACCCACTCTCAAGCTTGCACATCTGCCCAAACCCGAGTTCAAATTAACTGTTTATTTTCCGGCTGCGGCGTGGGCGGGTCTGAGGTGCTCCAAGCACTCTGGACTTTTTACATGGATATTTTACGGATATTAAAAAAAAAATATTTTACGGATTTGAGTACAGGATAATTATGTGCTATTTTTTCTAACATCTAAAATCCCTTTATAGTCTTCTCAAAGTGCAGGATGGCTTTATTTGAGCTATTTTATGTGCTTAATTGGTGCTAGCGAGACCTCTTTCCTGCAAGTAAGCTGCGGCTCGCTTTTAGCCTTGCAGAGAGGTTTCCCGGAGCAATTGAATTGCAAATCTCTTGCGGCCGTTTTAGATCAAAGGCTTTCCTCCGGCGCGAGCGGCCGCAAGAGATAGCAAGGCACCGGCCGCAAGCCTGCCGGAGCCTCCAGCCGTAAGGGAATAGAATAGCAGAATAGCTTGCGGCCGGTCCTTGCGGCCCCGCAACGGCTGCGGCCGCTAATAGAATGAGGCCCATATTTTTTAATTTATGTCAAAAATCCATGTAAAAAGTCCATAGGGCTTGGAGCACCTCAGACCCGGCCACGCTGCGGCCGGAAAATAAACAGTTAATGTAAACTCGGATTTGGGATGATGTGCAAGCTTGAGAGTGGGTTACTATTAATCCTCATGTCCCCCAATATGATCCCTAGCATTTACAGAGCTTTACAGTGCTGTCTTGAATTTATTTCTGACTTTAAAGATTTCTGAGCTTACGGCCGGTTGCAAGATATACGGCCGGCCGTAAGAGGAGATCCTTGCCGTTTAATAGAATTGCGAGGTAACGGAACCCCCGCAAGGAATCGTAGCCTTGCGGCCATTTTACGGCCGATAATAGAATGAGGCCCTAAGTCATTTTCCTGTGGAAGGCCTCTGTTGGTAAGCCTTGGAATGCCTCTCTGGGGTGGGCTAGTCTGTTTTGGAACAAATTAGTTTGCATCTTCCTTGCAAGTTGTAGTCTTTAAGCAATTCCACCAAGCTTGGGGAATAGCTACCTGATGTCTACATCAACGCAAAACACAACAGAGTGGTTCTGATTCATCAAATGTAGGTGATATGCTCAAGTTATGATATAACTGTAGGAAGATGAAAATGGGCCAAGGGCTTGGATCACTTCATTTATTGCTCATTTATTGCTCCACAAAGATAACGGACAGTGGGAATATGTCAGCCATGGTGGGTCAAGCTCAAGATGGATAGGATTCAGTGAGTGGGAAGACAGTGATGTCCTTCGCTCTGTGTAGAAAGTAGAAATAAGACAGTACCTAAGCACTCAGCATACAATAGGTATATATATATATATATATATACTGCTCTTGAATCTACCATTTTGGTTTCTGCTGATCAGTTTCCTGAAGTTGGAGGATGTTTTGAAAGCACAGAAAGTTTCTATCTGTGGAATGATACTGTGACATCCAAAATTGCCAGTCAATAAGACTAATGGGAGGATCATTAGTTTACAAGGACACACCCTCCTGAGAAAGTAACAGGTTTTCTAAAAACAGCCTGTTGCTTTCTAAAAACACTACATAGAAAAAAAATTACAATGGTCGTTTAACAGTTTCCACAAAATAGTATTGCTGTTTTATATTGGAAAAAATAGTTTATAATAATAGATATTGGTGTTTTTGAACTGTGAATTGATTCTGAATGTAGCCCATTTAGGCCTCCTTTCCATGGCTCCCATAAGAAAAGAACAAAGGCCTCCATTCCATTGCAGGAATTATTTTTTCTTTTTAAAGCCTTTCAATACAGCTGAATAAAGCATGCATCTGCGTCCATCGTCCCTCCCATGTAACAGATCACGATAAAAAAAAGTCTCTTTTTAGAAGAGCAAACAAATATAATAGTTAAAAATGTAATTGCATTTATTTCTATATATATTCTTTATGAAACCATTAAGGCTATTATCAAGTAATGTGCTTTAAAACAGCATAATATAAATTGGACACTTAATGTCTGTGATACTAGATAATAAGAAGGAAAGTGCAGGATAGTACTATAAAGTTATGTTACTATCTCTGATTGATTGTTACCATTACGTACCTTGTATAGTGCAGATGTAGATGCTGATCCCACCACCATTGCTATTCCAAATACAGAATGACTGTGAAATCCATCAGCGTAAGTCATCATCACAATTCCTGCAATAGCCAGGATAGCAGCTACAATCTAATTTGGTAGACAAAAAGGGCTCTGTTCAAGATAAGGTGCAATGACATAAAGTGTAATTAAACATCTCAGCAATACAAAGAATGACATTTAAAAAAGGACAAAGTACTGACCAGAGTGGCTTATCACTTTTAAAAGGTTATAATAGTGAAGAGAAACATTTTGAATGTTCTTAAAATTGGTCAACAGCATTATTTCTTTAGATTATAGCTTTGTAAAAAAAGAACACATTTGGATCTATCAACTTACTATAGTGAAACTAATGGGACTTAAATAACAACTGTGCATTTGTTTGTAATTATTCCATTCATAACTTAGCTTTATTGTACTCATTTTTGTGATTTATCTCTAAAATATCACTGCTTGTAATCCAGTCATTTTAATTTCCTGGATACATTGATGGTAGTATTAATTTATGGGTGTGCACCGCCAATTGCATTAAGACAGAAACAAGATCTTTCCGATCCTGTACACAAGGACCCTCCTCCTTCTGTAGGGCAGTTTTGTTCCAAAGCTCTGAAATTTGAGAAGCAAAAATATTAACACCATGAACTAATTAATCTAATTGAAATTATTGTATTTTTGATAGATTTTCAGTTTTTAGGGATATTCAAGAATACATAGGAAGGAAAATAGAACCATCTATAACTCGTTTACCAAAGGTGGGTTCTTGTTATGATCAAATTACCAACTGATAGTACCTTAAAAAAGAATTGAAGAAAGACCAGGTCACTGATCTACCGATTTCTAAAGGAGACATGTTCTGAAAAATGGCCCATGATGGTGACATTTACCTTGTGGAATGTGCTTTAAGGCCCTTAAGAATTGGCTAGTACATTATCCTGTAGGTTTTAGTAATATAACTGACAATCTGATTGTATCATGGTAAATTCTAAGACATCTTACCACATCCAATATTGTCTTTGTGGAAAGCAGGAAGGCAAATGCATTCATTTATGTATGAAGTGACTTTTGGAAGAAATAAATTATTACTTTCCCTGCTTCAATATATGTACGGTATATGGTTTGTTAGTATATAAAGCTTGGAGTATGGATGCTTTTCAAGCAGGTGTAATGGGTTCAAAGAGAAAGAAAGAAGCAGGTTCCATGAAGATAAAAAAATACTTTTTAGGAGGGCACTTTTTCATAAACATTTTCATAAAAAGATTAATCTTATCAAAAAGGCAAATATGTGTAACTTTATGATGTTAAAATTCAGTCCCAAATTAAGCCCTCTTTGTAAAAATGAGGGGGTTGATTTAGAAAAGAATGAAAAATATCCAAACTTGTTTGAAAATGGAGAAATCCACAAAATTGCTCGGAATTCTATGATACATACTATGTATCAATTACTTACTGTGAGACATCTTGTCAATTCAGTTCTGCTAAGTTTCCGTGCCAAAAAACAGGCTTTGGGGGAATAGAGTATATATATATATATATATATATATATATATATATATATATATATATATATATATATATATCGTTTTATATATATATATATATATATATATATATAAATATATATACAGTATATATAGATCTATAGAGGAGGCGCCTAAAATCTGTATAAAATCTCGGGGGGATTTGTTCCCCCCATCCCCCCCCAGTTCCTACGCCAATGCTTTGAAGCATGGATTGAAATGTGGTCCTTGCTGATAGAATTGTAAGAAGTGAAGATGAGTATGGCTTTTAACTTGTCTTTAATAATCTTCTGATGACTTAAAGTTGACTTAAAAATTAAATGGAAAATGCTTCTTCAGCAAAGCTGTGAATACTATATAGTGATACCTTTTTTATTGGATAAACATATTCATAATATAGCGACAAGCATTTTTCCCTGTAATTCTCAGCTTAGCCCTAAACCTCCCGATGGCGAGATTGTTTGAGCGTCAAACCCTGTTTTGCCCTTGAAATCCTCGCTCAGCACTCTCTGATTCACCATAGCGCTGTCTGAATGCTATGGCGATAAAACGCCACGTTGAGCTATCTTTTCACATAGCGCACATGAAGTATTACCCTGATAAACATGTTCTAGAGCCAGTACCCATGAGCACTGGATGGTGACCAGATTAAAAAGACACTGTTTAGGCAACCTGATACTTGCTAATGCCTAGCACACTGAACACATTTTTAAATTCTCAAATATATTATTTAATATTTTCTATAATAAATTGCTAATTTACACTAGCCACTGAAAGTTTCAACAACACATGTTATATAAAATGTTTCAGTTTTGCTGGGAAGAAGGTAGAGAGAGAATGAAACTTGTGGGTATATGTTTGGAGACATGCTCTTATTCATTCAAGATTTAGATCATACTCTACACAGGATTTCTGTATCACAGAAACAGTGGCCAAGGTGTCAGAATTGATGGCTAACACTCAAAAATAAAAGAACAAAGGACTATTGGTAGCAGAACCCAAGGTGCAGAAGTCAGCTTAATTAGAAATATGGTATTCCCAGTAGTAAAATATGGACGTGAGAGCTGAACCATAAAGAAGGCCGTGATTCATAGAATTGACGCTTTTGAATTGTGATGCCAAAGAAAAATGCTTAGAGTCTGTTGGAGTGCAAAAAGATCCAATTAATCAATACTACATGAAATCATGCAAAACTGTTCACTTGAAGGTTTGATCATGAGCCTAAAGCTCAAATATTTTGGTCATATCATGAGAATACTGAATTTCCTAGAGAAGACTTTGATGTCAGGAATGATTGAAGGTACACAAAGAAAGGGACGGCAGAGGCAGAGATGGATAGATGAGGTAATTGAAGCAATGAACATGAACTTGTGGGAGCACAGAAGGGCAGTGGGTGACAGATGTGCCTGGCATGCCTGTGGTCCATAGAGTCACGGAGAGTCCTATACGACTGAACAACGACAATTTGTGTGGTATAAAATGGTAGTTTTCAATTCTCTAAGCTGTGTGCTTTCTATAAATAATGGATTTAAGATTGATATTTGATGACCTGGGATTACTTTGATGTTTTTTGGCCTTATAAATAATTTTTGTTGCTATTATTAAAACTAGTAACTTCCACATCATAAATTATGGTATAATTTTGTTTATTGTTAAATTTGTTATCTTAATTGTCTGTCTGTTTCTCTCTGTGCCCCCTAAGTCTCTCTCTGTGCCCTCTCTCGATCTATGCGCCCTCTCTCTCTCTGTGCTCTCTTTCTCTCTCAGTGAGCCCTGTGTGTGTGTGCTCTCTCTTTCTCTGTGCCATCTCCCTTCTCTGTTCTCTGTGCCCTCACTCTCTCTCTGTGCCCTCTTTCTCTGCCCTCTGTCTCTCTGCTCTCTCTGGGCACTCTCTCTCTCTCTGTCCTCTCTGTGCCTTCTCTCTTTCTGACCTCTCTCTCTGGTCTCTCTTTGTGCCCTCTCTGTACACACTGTCTCTCTCTCTGCGCCCTCTCTTGTGAGCTCTCTCTCTCTGTGCACTCTTTCTGGGTGCCCTCTCTCTCTCTTTCTGTGCCCTCACTCTCTTTCTCTGTGCCCTATGACTCTCTAGATGGCCTCTCTCTCCCTGGGTGCCCACTCTCTCTGCACCCTTTTTCTATGCCCTTGGTCTCTCTGGAAGCCTTCTCTCTCTCTGCACCCTCTCTCTGTGCCCTCTCTCGGTTTCTCAGTGCCCTCTCTATCTCTCTCTGTGCCCACTCTCTGTGCCTCTCTGCCTCTCTCTGTGACCTCTCTCTGTGTCTGTCTGTGTGCCCTCCCTGACTCTCACTGTGCGCACACGCTCATGCTCTCTCTCTCACCCCCAACCTCTGTATCTAAAATTACTCAAGCATCTATATCGCACATACTTTGTCAGCCAGTACCAAATAATTATAAAGTCTATATCAGTCCTTAGAACAATGTGAACAGTTTAGTAAAATTTTGGACCTTATCAATCTGAGCATTCCGATTGGTTAAAACGATTTTCCCATGCAAAAATGAGCAGGGGCATATCCAAAAGGAGTTCTGTTAGTGTAGTTAATTTGTTTTTAGAATGCTGTTTTTTTTAAGTAGAGGGACCTTTCCATGGCCCAGAAGACTAAGGATTGATGGCTTCAATAAAAAAAGTGGAGGACCTGATTCTTATATCATGTGATAATCTTCTGGCCCACTGAAAGGGCCCATCCCCTAAAAAACCTAATGTTCTATAAAAAATGACCTAACACAGCTCTCCTATGAGGAGCTCCCCCACTGCAAATGATTTTTGCTGCACTGTTCCCGGCTTAAATACAAATTTTTGCAGCTTCTTATTCGCTGAAACATATGTCAATCATATTTCAGCCAATCAGCATTGAAGTAACAAATAAAACACATATGTATTTGGTGTTGTGAGTATAAGATACTACACATTTGTAGAGTTTGGATTTGGACTGTTTTCCCAAGTCCCTACAAGAAAACTGCACATTAAATCTGCATAATTAACTATGCTTCAAAGAAGTGGACTGCTTTTTTTAAACATGTATTAATGTAATAGTTAATACTTAAAAGGCCACTTAATGCAGCACAATTTGGACCACATCACAGTAGAGATCTCCTAAAAACATTTTGAAATACCTTTTGATTTTTTTAAATACATGCATTTTTCACTGAGAAATCAATACAATTAATCTGCATTTACATGTGCCATAACTGCCCTCTGCAAGATCCACTGCTACAGCACTCTGTAGTGAGCAAAATAAAATAAAAGGTTAACCCTTAACAAATTCATCTGTGCAGAGCATTGAATGCTGGAATTGCCTAAATGTTCAGTTAACTGGCCAGTGCAGTCCTGAGTTCATGGAAAAACTGCTATTAATCACTGTCTTCACCAAGCGGCTTGGCTATCTGTAAACAGACTTAAAACTTTAGACTTTTTTGCTGTTATTTGTGTAATTAAAACATATAATTTTAACATATATAATCTTGAGCTCTTTCACACCATGAAAAGCACTTACAGTGAGGTAAATGGCCTATAGTTGTTTTGAAATATCTTGCAGACAATATATAGTTTTATAGGTTCATCTTGGTATCATATTTTTGTTTTACTGTAGTTAAACGTAGAGTGTGTGGTTTGGGTTTAACAAGTCAAAAAAAATCTTATGTGCTCTTGACAGTTAATGGTTACTTTGAAGATTGAGGGTAATTGTTATTAGAATATCTTCGAATGATTCAACTGACAGTTAAGAAAGTGTATATGTACTTATAACAATACAAAACAATACATTTTTTAAGTAAATATAAATATGACATAGGAATCATATCACAGATAAAATAATCTGATGGGTAAAGATGAAGACTGAAATAGCTTTCCATTTTATGACATGAAACATTACATAGAGCCGGTCTACATATACAACCAAAAAAGCAGTCACTCCTGCGACAATGAAAATCATACATTGTTTCACAAGATTAGTGTTTTAGTTGATTAATATAGATACGAGAATTAGAAGGTTCATCTTTTTAAATGTAGGCTCATGGGGCCTCATTCAATTGCGATTTGGCCAATTGAATAAGAAGTTTTTAGTTAGTGAAAATCTTGCTTTTGGATAGATGTTTACTAACTAAAAACTTCTTTAAAAAAATATGTTATGTGCTTATTTAGAGCTCTATTCAATTGGCCAAATCGCAATTGAATGAGGGCCATGGTATGGTGGTTAACCATGGATATTCACTTATATCACAACAATCAAATACATAAATCTATAGATATATTTATATAAAGAATCTAACAATGCCATCACATATTGAATGATCTGCATTTAATTGTTTATCTGCAGGTATAATATCAATCTTGCCTTGTTAAAAAAAAATAGTTGGTTATAAAACACAGAAATAATATTCAATAGTTTAGATTCTCAGTATTAATATAATTTAATCAAATAATTTTACTAACAAATTAAGTTTATCAATTCACCAATTCGCTTAGTTTAGTGGTCAATGAGCAGTCCTCACCCAGCTTCTCTGTTAGGCTGAATGTATTCCTTGCTATGCTAAAACTGCTGTGCTTTGAGCCATGCCCATAGAAAAAAAGCTGCCGTGCTAAATTTTAATTTTCCTCTTGTCCTTACCTTAAAAATGCTAAATAACTTGTTATGTCTTAGAGTTGATCGAATGTCAAGAGTGAAGTTAATTTGTCACTAAGAGATACTCAACTAAGAATGAACAAAGCAAAATACTTTGGCCCCTATTCATTTGCAAGTTCGCAGACTTATGGCAGGTATGAAGGCAACTGCGGGCTTGCAATTGAAATTTGCAACAGTTACAGAGCGATTCAATTAAGTAAGCCTGCAGCTACCTGGCCGAAAGCCTAAACCGTAAACCATGCACCAGTAAATAGCATTTCAGAGCATGATCATTTAAGCAAAGCCGTAACTACACATTTAGAAACAGCCAATAGTAAATGAGACAGTCATCATGATGTCAGTAAAACATGGAGGTTAAACCACAATCAATTAGCGTTTAGAGGTCCCATATGCGATCCGGCAATGTACAAAATAATAAAAATGAAATGTTCTAGTCCATGTGGGTGGCGTGATATGTATCAACTCCTTGATTCCCGAGATTGATATAACACGGAAATTAAACATAAAAAAAAAATATTTTTTGTTTGCAGATTTGGGAGCCTGAGACTGTTGTGCAATTAATTCCAATGTATTTAATCGCTTCCCCTGTCTTTTAAAGGGCAGTATTGATTATTTATTTACATTTACAGAGCTACAATCAGGTGTTTAACCCCCTTTGCGAGTCCTATCGATTTTCTTCTACATTTGCCATTTACTGGTATAAAAACAATTGCGGGCTTGATGAATTCTAGCAATTGAATAGCGATTAGCAATTATAACACTTACGGGCTTTAAAGATCAAAGGCTTAGATGGGTTTTTAGTTACAATTTTGACAACAGCAGGGATTTTCAGCCTGTAACCCGCAAATCGTTTGCGGGTAGCTAAAAGACGCCAATTGAATAGCAAATTAGTTTACGGGCTACATTACGGGCTCCAGTAAACTAGGGACCTCATTCAATTGCGATTTGGCCAATTGAACAGGGCTCTATATAAGCACAGAGCAAATTTTTTTACAGAAGTTTTTAGTTAGTGAAGACCTTGCTTTTGGATAGAAGTTCACTAACTAAAAACTTCTGTAAAAAATGTGATCTGTGCTTATATAGAGCCCTATGCAGTTGGCCAAATCACAATTGAATGAGGCCCTAAGAATAGCTCAATTGAATAGGGGCCTTTGTCCTATAGGAACATACATAAGTATGAACATTATAAGGTAAGACAATTTTGTCATGTAATGCAAAGCAAGATTTAACTATTTTGTAATATTATATTTTATGTTTATGTATCATTATTTGTTTGCATTAATGATATATATGTATCTATTTTTTTAATAAAATATACATTTAAAAAAAAAGGTTTTAGCTCTTTAACTCAAATAGATGCTGCAAGACCAAAACGTCAGCCAAGTCTCCCCTGCTTAAGCAAAGCAGTATATCTTGATTCACTAGGGAACTTGTGTGAGTCATGATAGAAATATTGAATAAGATGCATTGGTCCGATATCAATAGTGAGGGACAGCAGCATAAGAATATTAAGGTGCTTTTTAACAAGATATATTGGTAGAGAACCCAAGGGATATGTAGAGCCCTCTTAAGCAGTATCTTAGTTTTAATTTCACTTCCACTAAATTAACATAAGTATTGGCAGTGAAGTTAATTAATTTAAAAGAGAGCTAGTCAATCATTGTTGCAGGAATGGATGGTGAAAACAAAGTCAGAGGCGTGCTATCTGACAATGAACAACACGTGAGTAGGTTTTGTTCTATAGGTCTGGTTACCTATTCAGAGAGCAGCCTCTTTTATCTAAACTGTGCCCTTCACAGGGAGTAATATCCTGTAGTATATTAGTCTGGTCTCACCCAAAAGAGTGATCCAGCCCTGGAATACCAGGCAATTCTACCCTGAACAGGAGAGACTGCAAACCCCTGATGTACATTTTGGCCTCCCTTAGGTCTCGTCAGTGAGGTGTAGCTGAACTCCCTAAGACACAGTGGGCAAGGAGTCCATGTCTGGAGCACCCTACCATCATAAGGGCCATTTGCAAAACCAAAACCAAAGTGACAGGCGCTCTATCTGAGAACAAAGAAGACCTGAGTTGGTTTGTTGGTTTGTTCTTTAGGCCTGGTTACCTAATCAGACAGCAGCACTCATTAGGCTCACTTGTGACATTCACAGGGAGAAATAAATGTTTTCGCTTATAGGAATGGATAGTGAACTTCTAATGCTCATTTAAGAAGAAACTGAATAACTAACAGCAGTAGAACTCTTGCCAAATCTTAAGTAGTTGAGGCATTAATATACAAATGAAAGATATTATCCATGTATCATCACAGAACAAGATTATAAGTAGGAGGGTCAGGAAGGAATTTTATTATTTTCCCCTTATAAGACAATTGTCAATGTTCCAATTATTATTTTTTCTGTTTGCCTTTCTATGGATCATTTATCAATTAACAATTAATTCACATATTACAAAAGATCAGAGGAGATCTAAAAAGGTTGAACTTGATGGACTACAAGTCTTTTTTTTTCCAACATCTATTAATATGTAAGTATATAACTATGTATTAACATCTTTGTTATTTGAAATCCAATGTAGGCACATTGATTGACTATTTTAATACAACATGTTATTGCTACATATCCTCTAAAAACATAAAGCCGTTTTTCTGTGTCATAATTAAAAACACCCTAGCTGATGCTAAAAGAGTGACGTTGGTAAAAAAAAGTAGATAAATAAAATAATTTTAAATATTAAACGATATATAAAGTACATATTTAATCCCATAACTGTATATTATTTCAGTAATAATATTTTATATTTACATCAGAGTATATCTTTGTTTTTAATGTTGGTACCTTATTTTAATAACTGTGTCAGTATTAATATGCCTAAATTCTTCTTATTTAATAAAAGTTAATCAATATTTTACTGTTGATACGAAAATGTTGATATTTTACTAATTTGGTAGGTTATCCTGGAGGTATTTCTTTTATTTACATATTGTATTACCACTATAACCTACTGTACATTGGTTTCCCAATTGGAATTGACCCTGCTTCCAGTACCCAAAAAAATAATTGACTTTTAAATTCCACAATGATACATAATCATAATTTAGCTAATGATAGAACATTATGTACAGATTAATGTATACCCTTACTTATGATGTTTACATAATTTACTGCAGTTGAAGTATTGTATATCATATAGTGGATAATACAATACTTTATAAACAATAGCTTCCATATCTAAGAAATAAAGAATTAACTTGTTTAATAGATGTATATACCTTGTATGTTTTTATCAATATCAGAAAATGCTAATGGCTGGGGAAAAGCAGTGGATCTCACAAACTTATTGACCTATGGAGTTGCAACACTAGTATCACAATGAGGCATATTTGACATGTCACTTTGCATATCTACAACAGTGTAAGGATTTATCCTCTGATAGCAAAGTGCATGAGGCAAAATTAAGGAAATTATGTAATAAAGAAAGTATGCTAAACTATACCATCCATAGTAATACACTGATATATACCAATATATTTACCCTTGCAATGCGATTGAATTGTAACAACCATAGAATTTATAGACAAAGAAGTGACTATGTATAAAATGAAAGTATGAGACAGAATCTGTCTACTAATAAATGGCAAACTTCCATGAATAAGGGCTAACTTGATTTTAAAGTCAAAGAATAAATTCGGACTCAGGTCAACTGATCATATATAGTCTTTCCAAAGGAATTAGATATAAACCTAATAGGTTGATTTTGAGTCCAGAAGTAGACTTAGGGCCCTATTAAATACCAAGCAACAGTTACAAATTGATTTAACTGAACAAGCTCGCAAGTACATGGTCGAAAGCCAAAGCTGTAAACCTTAAACCACGTAAACCCGTACATAGCATTTCAGGGCATGATCATGATCAATTAAGCAAGTCCGTAAGTAATGATTTATAAACAGCCAATAGTAAATGAGACTGTCATCATGACATCAGTAAAACATGGCATTTAAACATCACTCAATTCGTGTTTAGACGTCCATTATGCGATCGTGCTCGCAATTCAGCAATTTAAAAATCAATAAAAAGGAATGAAGAAACTGGTAAAGTCCATCTGGTGGCCTGATATGTATCAACTCCTTGATTCCCGAGATTGATATAACACAGAAATTAACCGTAAAAAAAAAGAAAATGTTATTGCAGATTTGCGAGCTTGAGTCTGTTGTGCAATTAATTGCAATGTTTTTCATCACTTTCCCCGTCCTATAGTGTTAGGAACAGGTGTTTAACCTGCTTTCAAGTCCACTCTAGTACTCATAAAATGTTTTGCTACATTTGCCATTTCAAGGTTTGAAGGCAATTGCAGGCTTGTGGAATTGTTGCAATGAAATGGCAATTTGCGATGTTAGCAATTGTAACATTTGTGGGTTTGAAAGATCAAAGACTTACATGGGTCAGAGATACGATTTTGACAACCGTAGGAATTTTCAGCCTGTAGCTCGCAAATAGATTGTGGGTAGCTGGAGGAGGCCAATTGAATATCAATAACCTTTGCAGGCTACATTACGGGCTTCAGTAATTGTGATTTTGACAATTTAATAGGGCCCTTAATGTGTAAATAAATAAATAATTTTATTCTGGTTCAAAAGAGTGGATTTTTCCCACCAAATCAACTAACTCACAATCTCAAATTAAAACAACCACTCATACTATTAATCACTAACCCAACTAATGCTAAGTCAAACATGACCAATACAGAGCCCAAGAGTTAATGCCTACCTACCTAGGCTATAAACACTTTACAATGTCCAAAACAATAATCCTGTCTAAACCTGTAATGTGTATCCCCTGCCATACATGATCATGCAAGAGATGTGAAAATAGTTTTAACGTGATATTTCTAAACAGCAATGTACACTTACACTTATCTTAAGAAACCTTATCAATGTGCTATGAAGTACTGTATATTTTGTACCATCTTTGTTGTTGTTTAGTCATTCAGTCACGTCCGACTCTCTTTGACTCTATGGACTGAAGCATTCCAAGTACATTTCTCAGTCACTGCCCCTCAGAGCTCCATCAAGTTCATATCCATTGCTTCAGTAATCTCGTTTATCCATCTCTGCCTCTGTCGTCCCCTTCTTCTTGTGTCTTCAATCTTTCCCAGTATTTTCTAGGGAATTCTGCCGTTTCATGATATGGCCAAAATATTTGAGCTTCAACCTCATGATCATACCTTTTAGAGAACCGTTTGTCTTGATTTCCTGAAGTACTGATTTAGTGGATCTTTTTGTAGTTCAAGGACTCTAAGTAGTTTTCGACAACACCCAGTACCGGAGCTATCTTTTTGGAGCCCCTGGGCAGTAAAGTGGAGGAGCCCCTGGGAGCGCGTGCGCAAGGCATATGCGCACCCATTTTTTCCTTTTCTGTGTGTGTATACACTTTCTTGCTGTATGAGCATATCACAGACATTTCCCCATAACAGATATTTTAACAACATAGTTACTCATACACACGTCAAGCGATTATTTATTTATTTATTAAATGCATTTGATGGTGGGCCATAGTATTTATATTTTCCTATGGGAGCACAGTGAGTATATGTTACACAAACATATATCATGATCACTTGTATTGCAAATAAAAACTGCGTAATTCTGAGAGTTAAAGAGCCGCTGCACAATGAAAACAGACATTGTCTGGAAAAATTTAGCACAACTAAGAGCATAAGTAATCAGTAAAAAAGTAATACAGTTAGTTTTTAATTAGAAAAAAATCAATGTTGATGCCTCTGCTGGGCCCTCTGGACATTCATGATATAAATATACATATCATATAAAATTCTAAAGTCTTACACCCTCCCAGATTAACATTTCACCAGCCGCCTCTGAGTTCCCTACATATAAATGTAATTATATTCAATCAGGATCATAAATTCCTTTAGGTCTTGTTCACTACCTTTCCAAATGAAAAGTATATCATCCACATATCTTTTCCATGTGATAATGTTATTTTTCAAAGGTACCATTTTTAGGAATGTCTCTTCCCACCAACCAATGAATAGATTTGCATAGCTTGGTGCAAATTTAGCAATGGGAACTACATTGTAAGGAGTAAGGTACTTTTTAAAGAATTTTCCTCATTTGCAAAACCTGCTACCTTAGAGGAGCCTCTTTTTTCCTTGTCTATTTTTCAGCACTAAGGAAAAAGAAACTGAAGATAAGCACCAAGGATCTAAAGACACAATATATAAATATATATATTTATATAAATATATATATATATATTCACCCAGGGTAAACCATAATGATAATATAGACACATGTATATTTAACGGCATATTCAGCTAGGGACACCAATAATGATAATACAAATACATAAATATTTAACCAGGATCAACAATAATTAATTAAATGTACACATATTCAGTAAGGGTCACCTATAATTACCATAATAATATATAAATGTACTTATACATACCTAACAACATTTTAACCTAGGAATACCTATATAATGCATTAATAGCCATTCAGACAGAATCAAGTAAGCAACCTATCTCTAAGAATAAATACTATTGAGGAGCTACTTTTGACCAATATTTCCTTACAAAAAAAAACATTTTAATAAAAAAACTTGATACTTTATAAACTTACTTACTACTTCTGTTCAACTGTCGCAGTTTCTGGCCTTTCTCTACACTCTGCAGGAAATGCAGGGGATGAGAAAGTGATCAGTGAGAACTCTATACTGTACTCTAGTTTCAGGCAGTCTTTGAACTGCAGCATTTGAGGACAAAAAAAATATTTTAGGGAGTTTTAAGCTAAAAAAAAACAGGCACCCCTCACAGGGAGGCACCCATAGGCAGCTGCCTAGTTTGCCTAATGAATAATCCAGCCACGTCAACCCTACAATTCAAAGGCGTCAATTCAATGGCACTCAGAATTCTTTATGGTCCAGCTCTCACATCCTTATATTACTGGTTCTCCCATCTTTTTAAGAACATGCAACATTTTGTGATGATCCACACAGTCAAAGGCTTTAGAATAGTGTATGAAGCAGAAGTAAATGCCTCTTGCTTTCTCTATTATCCCTCTGTCATTGACAATTTGATCTCTTGTACTTCTTCCTTTGTGGAACCCGGCTTGCACATCTGGTATTGTTGGAGTAGAGCTTGTAGAATCTTCAGCATTACTTTGCTGGCATATGAAGTTAGTGCAATTGTTTGATAATTGGAGCACTCTTTGGCACTGCCTTTTTTGGGATTGGGATGTAGACCAGCCTTTTCCATTCGATTGGCCATCATTAAGTTTTCCAAGTGTGTTGGCATAAGACCAGCAACATTTCTATAGCATCATCTTGTAGAATTTTGAATATTTCATCACCTCCTGCAGCCTTATTATCAGCAAGACATTCTAGGACCCATCTCACTTCGCTCTCCAAAATGTCTGGCTCCAGCTCATTGGACAAACTATTGAGGTCATCACTGCTGTTAAATTCCTTCCTGTATAGATCTTGAGTGTATTCCTGCCACCTTTTCTTAATCTGATCTTCTTCTGTTAAGTCACTACAATTTTAGCCTTTTATCAGGCTCACTTTGGCATGAAACGTGCCTTTGAGATCCCCAATTTTCTTGAAGAGATATCTTGATTTACCCAATCTATTATCGCTTTCAATCTCTTTACATCATTCATTGTAGAATGGCTCCTTGTCTCTTCTTGCTATCCTCTGGAATTCTGCATTCAGTTGGGCAAATATTTTCCTATCTCCACTACCTTTCACTTTCCTGGGCTACTTTCTAAGCCTCATCAGATAACCAGTTTGCCTTCCTACTTTTCTCTCTTTTAGGGATATTCTTTGCTGCTGTTTGCAGCAAACTTTGGTCCAAAGTTCTTCAATCATTCTATTTACCATGTTTAGTCCCTTATATCTATTCTTTACTACTAATGCATATTCATGAGGGATATTATTTATTTTGTATTTACTTGATTTTCCCTCTTTTCTTCAGTTTAATTCTGAACCTTGCAATAGGAAGCTCAAAGTCTCAGCTACAGTCAACTCAAGGTCTTGTTTTTCCTCATATAGAACTCTTCCATCTTTGGCTTCAAAGTATATAGTCAATCTGATTTCCATATTGTCTATCTGGTGATGTCTATATGTAGAGTTGTCTCGGATGCTGTTGGAAGAGGGTGTTTGCTACGACCAGAGAATTATCTTGATGGAATTCTAATAATCTCTGACCTGCTTTATTTTGTACTCCAAGGCCAAACTTGCCAGTAATTCCAGGTATCTTTTGTTTCCCAACTTTAGCATCCCAACTCCTATGATGATAGTAACATCTTTTCTTGGTTTTATGTCTATGAAATGTTGAATATCTTCATAGAACTGGACAACTTCAGCCTCTTCAGGATCAATGTGATGTGAAATTGCTTGCCTTGAATTTAAACTGAAATCATTCTGTCATTTATTGGCTTATAACCGAGCACTGCTTTAGCCACCCTTTAATTGACTATGAGGGCTATTTAATTTCTTCTGTTGGATTCTTGACTACAGTAGAAGATCTGGTGGTTGTCTCATGTGAAATGTCCCACTCCAGGCCATTTAAGATCACTAGTTCTCAAAATATCAATGTTTAACCTGGTCAACTCATTCTTGACCACATCTAGTTTGCCTTGGTTCATAGTTCTAACATTCCAGGTTCCTATGCTGAACTGTTCTTTTCAGCAGCAGACTTTCCTTTCCCCTGCAGACACATATGCCGCTGGGTGTCCTCTCGACTTTGGGCCAACCACTTTATTAGATCTGGTGCTTCTTGAACTTGCCCTCTGCTCCTCCTCATTAATGTGGTAGGCACCTTTTGACCGGAGGTGCTCATCTTCCAGTGTCATATCGTTATGTCTCTGGTTGTGCTTGTCCATAAAGTTTTCTTAGCAATGTTACTGGAGTGGGTTTCAGTTTTCTTCTCCAGTGGACCACAATTAGCCTGACCTCTCTGCTATGACCTACCCATCCTGGGCGACCCTACATGATATAGCTCACAGCTTCAAGTACACATGCCCCTTTCACCACTAAAAGGTGGTACCTTCTTTACATTTGACTTAATGGCTAGTGCACTGGTGGTAACATCTTCTGGATTTGTGCCCATTTTTTCAGGCACTTTGATGGAGGAACATAATACACGAGGCTGTATATACTTTTCTGTCAAAATATGTCAAAGAAAATAATAAGCCTATCTTCCACTAACTTAACCAATAAACAGTTTCCGTACTAACCAGGTGTGAAGTTGAAAGGTTATAGGGACAGCAATCATCTAGTAGCTCTGATGTACTTCTCCTTGTTCTGCTGCATCCACTACAGTGGCAAGTGAATGTTCTTCCTAGTAGGTAATATCTGAGGCTTTATGTTGCTTTTTCAAGTTGAGGTATCAGTTCATCCATGCTGGGAATGGGATAAGCACCAAACAGTTTCATCAGTCCTTGGAACAATTACAATAGGACTGCACCACTCACTTTGGGTTTCCTCAATGAGCCCAGCAATTTTGTTTATCTTCCACCTTTTAGCCTCAGGTATGTGACAAGTCTTAATTCTAACCCTTATCCCTGGCTTAGTGGTAATGTCATGGTAAATGGAGGTAGTGAGACCTGGCTGTGTAGAGAAAACATCCTTGTTTTTTTCCAACAAGTTTCTTCCTTTTGTTCCTGAGATATATGCACTTTCATTTGTGCTGACTCCAAGGATTCTAAACAGCAAACAGTTTTGCTGATACCATCTGACCATTACGCTAAACATGTACACCCAACTAACACCATAATGCTGTAGAAAAACGCATAGCACTTACATTTATTTCATATCTGGTCAGTAAAACAGAATAACTAACATAAAATGAAAATAAATGATTCTCTAACAATTGAATTCTTAAAATGGAACTAAAATAATTGTACATAGCACCTATATATTATGTTCATCTGGTTAGTATCCCAGAATGATTATCACATAGGAGAAAGGAATCCCATTCATCTACACCCAGCATGTCTCATTGAAATGTTAAAAATATAGCTTTGGAATGTAATGTGTGTGAAAAAATGAAATTAGATTGTGAGGAAAAAATATAACAAAAGGATATTTATAGTTTAGTTTTCTAACAAACATTCTAATAAGCATTCTTACCTGTTGTTGATCTCTAAGCAGTATTATCTGACAAAAATATTTTCATATAGCGTTGGTGAGTAATGATGTGTAATCTCACAATTATGCATTTTGAGGACACCCTTCAGATAAGCACTTGCTCTAAATAATTACCATTAATGCAATTACTGCTGATTGACAGTCACTCTCAGTGGTCAGTATGAATTTGATTGTACCTCCTGTAAAAAAGGCATGGACATCCAAGATCCTCTCAATTAAACTGTTAGAATAGAGCATAAAACAGCTTGGAATGCTTAGCAGACTCTGGATGCATTTAGACAACAAATGCATTTTGATACATGGCATGGACATATACATAGTTGATTGTTTTTTGTCATGTTAAAAAATAGATAAAATCAAGCACTATCAGACCACATGTTGACTGTGTATAATCTATGATCAGTGGCACTATTCATGTGGTCAGTATGAATTTGATTGTACCTCCTGTAAAAAACGCATGGACATCCAAGATCCTCTCAATTAAACTGTTAGAATAGGGCATAAAACAGCTTGGAATGCTTAGCAGACTCTGGATGCATTTAGACAACAAATGCATTTTGATACATGGCATGGACATATACATAGTTGATTGTTTTTTGTCATGTTAAAAAATAGATAAAATCAAGCACTATCAGACCACATGTTGACTGTGTATCATCTATGATCAGTGGCACTATTCATGTGTGTTTATTACATGACTTCCTGTAATGTGTCATTTAGATTCTTGATAATAAGCATTACATGAGTAGATCAAGTGGATATTAATTCTTTCTTGAAGCATTGACCACATTTGGAGGTTATAAAATAATGTAAATCATTGTTATATGAAATTCATGAAAATTGAAGAGTATGATTATTATCATCAGCTATTTTTTGAACAATCAACCGAAGTAAGATGTGCTCACAAATTAGATGTGGTTATGTACATAGATGTTGTTGGTGTGAGTTATGTATGGTTCTCTTACCATATCAGATAGTGCTGCTTGGAGATCAACACATTTTAATGTTCTATTTCAGAGCTACCTGAAAAAAAAAGTAAACTAAAGGGGGCAAATGAAAGGCTACCTGCAAGCCTCCCAAGTGAGTGGGTTTTAAGGGTTGGTGGAGGTGGACGATAAGCAGCATTAGATTAGGTAGACATGGTTGATGGAGTAGAAAGTTGGGGGACATCTCCTTGGGTGTAGTGGATTGTGAGAACACAATTTGTTACCACTGCAGTGTTTTAAGGAAAGCTGTGAAGAGGTACACACATCTGGACAAGCTTCAGGTGATGCCTAAGCACTGCCTCTTGATGAACCTGGTCATGTCTTGTTAGTCCAACCGGTTGCAATGTAGTTCAATTTCCAGATGCTGGTGGTGCCTCCATCCCACCTCATGGAAAAAATATCTTTGTAAGCCTTCCACCATCTGAAAATGAAGTGGTGGTGCTGCTGGTGCTGGTGGTAGAGGAACATGGACCTGCCCAGGTCTGTCTAAACTTGCTGGCCTCTGGGTTACCAGCATGGAGAAGACTTTGTAATGTTTGCATTTATGTGTAGCATAGACAAAGATTAGGAGACATCTTGATAAATCTAATAACAGTGGATTGACATAATCTAGGTTGAAATATTGCTGATATATCGTTTTCTGCAGAGTTCTGTACAAAAATGGGTTTGTCTTACATTACAGATATGGGCTTATAATGACATATTTGTAATTTTCCATATTACATCATACAATGTTGTATGTATTTGAATGCACCATTAACAGTCATTGATGGTCATTAGCTTGATTATAAATTGGAATTGTATATTGAGTTAAGCAACCATTGTTATGTGGTGTAGGTCATATCAGTGAGTAGGGGTGTGTGTTTTGTGCACATTAATGAGAAAAGTGATGACTAAGCTGTAATGAATGTTAATACTGCAAACCCATGCTCACCTTGCAGTGTTTTTTCTCAGTGAAACACTCCCTCTCACAAGCATGACACAGCCAATGTTTTTTCAGGAAAGACGTACGTATATAGACTATTCTTTGAGAGGTGTTGTCATGAATACTACTGTGTGTATCGTCTCTGAGTCACTAATTCAAATTCGTAACAGCTTACCTGAACACATTATTTATGTTGCGTGAGCACATTAGAGCAAACTGTTAATGCTCAAGATCCCAACTCATATGCATGTCATTTTTTTTGTGGATTTTCGTACAGGGGCCACGTAATAGCTATGCAAACTTGGCTGTAACATTTTCAGCTGAGCTACAGCAGTCTAGCAATATTTTTTATTAGGGGAATATATTCAGGGTCTTATTGGGTTATTCTGTAATATTGTTATGCTTAATACCTATGATTTCTTTTAAAAATTAGACTCATTTATTTTGTTTTCTAAATCCCTGTATAACAATAAATGTAATAATTTGCCTTTTAATGGCACTGTACTTTGTCTCTCACTCTTAGTTCCCTGGAGAAGAAGTTTGTTGTAATAATTTATGGTCCATTCTATTTTGCATTATTCCAGTTCCTCTACTTTTTGTACCTATTTGTAAAACTACATTACCTATGTGTCATGATCCTCCTGGCCACCAATTTTGGGACTCATGTGATCCGGTGGTGTGGTCTGTTTATAGTTATATTATGTTATGTAATGTTAATTACTGTATATTATGTTATTGTTATGCTAATTACTGTATGTTATGTTTCTTACCTATGCGTAATTGACTTGTGATGTGTGATTCTGTATGCTGCATGTTTGGTTCAGTAAGTGTTAAATATTTGGAATGTTGTGCTGTCTGTCTGTAACTGTCAGAGTTTGGCAGTTGAGAGATTCAGTTGAGATTCAGAGTTGGTGTCTCTGAGGAAAAGCCCGTTCTGAATATAGTCAATGAAGTTTCTACAGAAATAAAAACAGTTTCTGATATTTTTCTAATGCTGAGCCGGAGTCCATATTTTTAAACACTGCATCAGAGAAGAACATTTTAGAGACATCTGCTGTCTTGGTGAAGGAATGTAAAGAACTGGGTGTATCTGCTGGGTAGGTTTGGCCATAACTGCCTTATCAAGCCCGACTGAAGAAAGCAGATCGCCACACTATGCTTATTTCCTTTATCTCCTATTGAAATGAAAGTTTTAAGAATTAACTTCAATTGTGAACATTTATTTGGTCCAGTAAAAGGCTTCCAAATTATCATTATCTTTATTCATATTGCGCCAACATATTATGTAGAGCTGTACAGGGGTTTAGTACATGGCAAAAAACAAACTTAACACCTTATAAAGAATGGAGGGCCAAATACATAGCAACAGTTTATAGCCAATATAGAATTAGTATTTATACAGTATCCTTTCATAATCTATTTTTAAAATATAAATTTATAAGACTTACCCTAACTCCCATAAACTTGTCCCGGAGAATGATCCAGGAAAGTAAGAAAACAAATGCCTTGTTGCAGCAGAACAAAACAGAAACGTCCGTTGTATTAATTTTTTTTATTGCGTGTAAATAAAGGTAGTTTGTAAGAGTCCAAAGAACACCAAAAGGTGCAGCTTTGGTAAAAAACGCCTTTATCGTTAATCCACTGTCTCCGAAAAGTCTGCAGCATTTCCTAAAAAAAAAACAACAAACAAATATTGGTATGTTTATACTTAGCATTTCCTAAAAAACAAACACCAAAAACAACAAACAAATATCACTATGTTAATACTTAGTTTTTAAGCAGCTATTGTTTTCCAATACATGCCATGTCTGTGCATTTATTTACATATAAGAGTGGATTAAAAATCACTGTCAATGTTTTATACTGGGGGGTTGATATTAGAACCATTGTAAACAGATTTAAAGGGTTCCCTGGTGGCTCAGTAGTTAGGTATGCTTCCACCACTGCAACTTAGGTTCAATTCCAGTCAGGGAACCAAGAGATCATACCACCCTGAAGCCAAGCAGGATTGGGCCTGGTCAGTATTTTGGATTGGTGACCACCTAGGAATACCAGGAGCTGTATGCTGAGGCCCACTTGAGAAGGAGCTGGCAACTCACCATGACCATGGACATATGTAACTGGTGTGTTGCAGTCCATGAGGTCATGGAGAGCCAGAAACAACTGAACGACACAAAGAAAATAATCAAATTTAAACCTAAAATACTAATGGGCAATGACACCTACCAAAAACATTACTTGTAGACAAAGAGACATACAGTACAATAATACACCAAAGCTAGTTAACAATCAACTCACTCAAATTACCTCAGTATCAGTAAGTAAAAATGCAAAGCATTACAACACATCAGGCAAAAATATCTCTCCCATTTAGACAATGGGGTTCCTGGGACATTCTCTGTTTCCCTCAACTGTTTTATATCAATGCCACTCAAAGAAATGAGAGTCAGCAATTATTATGCTTTATTTGTAATGCGCCAACATATTCCATAGCACTAGCAATATACTGTATATGTCTTGGAGTGGCAGTGGTATAAATCTACTCAGGGAAAAACAGGATGAACACAGCATACTCTACCACCTGCTTGGAAAGATGGTTGGAGATTAAAAAACAACTGAAGATTTAACAATGTGATAATAATAATGAACTATCCATCGAAGTAGCTACTAGCATGGTGGGCTAGGGTGTGCCTAAAATATTGGTTGGAGTCTGTAACTGTTATGCATTTTATTATAGATTTACAATGCATTTATTATTATTATTACTATTGTTATGCTTTATTTGTAATGCTCCAACATATTCTGCCGTATTATACATGGGTTAAGTACAAGGCAAAAACTGTTTTAACACACTACAATCGAATAGAGGGCCCTATTTTTGAGGTTAGAATCTTGCATACAGAGTGCTTTTTCAAGCACCTTACAATATTAAAAACTCGCAAACTTACAATCTAAAGGGTTTGGTTGTGATATTGGAGGGTGATAGATGCATTGTGCAAATTAAGAATGAAGGCGAAAAGCTTCTTTAAACAGATTTGTTTTTAGTGAGGATTTGAAGGTCTTGAGACAGGAAGATAGTCTAATGAAGCAAGACTAGGAGCCTCATTCAATTAGAAGCCCGCATCTTGCGATATATAGGCCATCAGCCTTAGTAAATTACGATTCGGCAAATTGAAAAGGGCTCTATTTAAGCACATAGCAGAAGTTTTTAGTTAGTGAACTTCTATCCAAAAGCAAGGTCTTCGCTAACTAAAAATTGAACAAGCCAAGTTATAAGGCCGAAAGCCAAACCATGCCATCATAAGTAGAATTTCAGGGCGGGAACATGATCAATTAAGCCTTAACTATCCATTTAGAAACAGCCAATAGAAAATGAGACCGTCATTATTACAGCAGTATAAGATGGAGGTTACATGTCAATCAATTAGCGTTTGGAGGTCCGAAATGTGATCAGACTCGCAAAACCGCAAAACACAAAATAATACAAATGAATGCCGATACTGTTTATGTGGGTATCCTGATATATATTAACTCAATGATTCCCAAGATCAATATAACCCTGAAATGAAACATAAAATAAAATATTTTTTTATTGCCGATTTGCGAGTTTGAGACTGTTGTGCAATTAATACTAATGTCTTACATCGCTTTCCCCTTTATTTACAGTGCAGTAGTGATTTTTCATTTGCTTTTACAGTGCTACTGATATGTCTTTAACCCCTTTGCGGGTCTTCTCTAGTACTCGTAGGATATATATATTAATCATATGTGTGTAAATAATACATTTGTTTATTTTGCCAATCAGAAGAGGTCCAATTCCGGTACTGTCGTGTAAATTTAAGAAGTTACTGCCAATTAACCCTCATCAGCATGGGTGCAGTGACCCGCTGATTACGTTGGAGCCCCATACACAACATGGAAGGAGGGCAGTGCTCCCAAGATTCCAGAGTAAGCAGTGAGGCCTAGTGAGACCTGGGTGCAGGTAACAATTGGGACTAAAAGAAAACCAATGAAAATAGAGAGAGAGAGAGAGAGAGAGAGAGAGAGAGAGAGAGAGAGAGAGAGAGAGAGAGAGAGAGAGAGAGAGTGTGTGCAGTTAAAAGAAAGGAAAGGCTAAGACATGCGGGAAGGAGGAGATATAGGCAAATTATGCAAGCCATAAAAGGGGGAAGGAGAGCCAGGCAAGATAAAGCAAACATTTGTAAGTGTTTGAAATAATGTTAGAAATAATTCTATGTTCTCAAATACAATAACAAGCATATGGTAGAAATATTAATAAAATATATTGGCTCCTGGGAAGGCGCAGCTTTCAAAGTCTTCTCCATACCTGCTGGTGTTTATAAAGCTCCCAGAATTCCAGAGTAAGCAGTGAGGCCTAGTGAGACCTGGGTGCAATGGTGTGTTTAAAGTTTCAGTCTCTCCTCACTCCTCATTATTCCTGTGGACCCGCAAAAGGTGTCAACGAGTGAAATACCCCCTAGGACCAGCTGTTGAGAACTATTGATCTAGATGACCACTTACATATGTAATAGAACCAATATGATATTACTATTTTAGAAGAATAGATCATTACTTTAAATGTCTTGTTGAAATTGGTAGTTCTAGGAAACTTAAAAATAGAAAGCACTGACCAATCTCGTTATTCATGTTGTCTTTAAAACCTACAAAATTGGCAAACATGTATAGAAGAAATGCTGATGTTGCTTTAAGCTAGAATGTTTATATGACATATGTTGTTGATGCTGATGCTGATTTTGCTTTAAGTTAGAATGTTTATATGACATATTATTTCTTCTTTTCAATATGTTTTATTGCCAAGTATAAACATTGTAACAGTGATTTTTATGATCATTTGAAATTTAACAATTTGTTAATAAAGTTTAGTCATTTTGTATAATGTGATATTACTATATATTGATTATTGATCCTGAGAAGCCTGATGACAATTCAATATTTAAATAGGAAATCTACAATAGATACGCAAACTAATAATAACAATTATTTAAAATAATCATAATTGTGACTAATAGTTTTATATTTGAGTGTAATGCTTGAGTCAAGGAAATGCAAACGCACGGATAATGCAATTTTAAACATTGAAGCAAAAAATAAATGTTGTTGAACAGAAAATTTGCAAAAAAATTTGGTAAAAAATGTCATATTCAAGCCTGCTCCTCCCTTTATGCACTTTGCCTTAAAAAAAAGAATGTATAGTATTTTCAGAATATACTTTTTCCAGGATCTGTAACATTATTGAACAAACATAGTCACTAAATAAATTGAAATTGACGGAAAAAAACAACAAACATACCTGTATCTTTCCTTTGGAGACTGTTTCTCATCTGATTTTAAGATATGTCCAGTATAATACAGAGGAAAAAACAAAATGTTCCAATTTGTGGCAAACCATGTTACAGTTAATGGTGCATCAAATTTACTAAAGGTAGATTTTGCCAGCTGTGTTGACCCAGACCATGATGAGCAAACACAAATAATTATTGCAACTCCCCATAACATTCTTTTTAGCTGTGCTATTGAACATTTACAGCAACAGTGGTCCACAAATCCACTTGTTTCAGCAAGACCATGCATTGGTGTTTCAGTAGATCGTGGAGACTCCCGAGAGTGTTCATCGCCTGTGGGGAAGAAAAGTTGCACCAAAATTATAGCATAGTATTACTGTGTATTAGAAACTCTAACTTTCAGCTTTGAGATGATAACTTTGTCGACCCAACACTATGTTTTCCTAATGCTATTCATATTAATTTAAATAACTACAATGCACTGCATAATTTTTCATCAGAGCATCCATGTTAACTGTGAAAATATTATTCATTAAATGTATTCAGAAATTATAATTGAAGGAAATGGAAACAAAAATGAAATATTCTTTGGTAGAAGACTTTGATTCCTTTTGTAAATTAAACACATGGGGCCACATTTAATTCCATGCCCGTAACTCGCTCACAGACAGCCGATTGTCTGAGTGAGTTGCGGGCTCCAATTCCCCTCAGTTTGCGATGCTATTTAATTGCTCCACGTCGCAAGTTGCGATCTTGAAGCCAGCACCGTTATCCATGCACTGGTTCGGAGCAGTTGTGGGCGGGAAGCGTATCAATTCAGCAAACCCGTAATCGCCCATTCCAAATCAACCAATAGAAAATGAGACATAATTATGGCAGTAAAACATGGAGGTTACATGTCAATCAATCAGGTTTGGGGGTCCGATATGCGATCAGACTCGCACAACTTGGAAAATAAAGAATTATGAAAGTGAATGTCAATTCTATTCTAGTCCATATGGGTGGTCTGATATGTATTAACTCATTGATACACGAGATCGATTTAACCCCAAAATGACACATCAAAATATTTTTTATTTCCTGCAGTTTTGCGGGCTTGAGACTGTTGTACAATTAATTCTAATGTCTACCATCGCTTTCCCTGTTATTTAGTGCAGGATTATTTTTTTTTGCATTTACAGTGCTACGAATAGGTGTTTAACCCCCTTGCAGGTCCTCTCTAGCACTCGTAGGAATTTCTCCTTCATTTGCAGTTTACAAGTGTGATTAAGTTTGCGAGCTTGGGGAAATGGAGCAATTGAATAGCGATTTGGGACTTTAGACCTGCAAAGGTGACAGATCAAAGGCTTCTGAAGGGTCTTTGACAGACGCAAGTTTTTCAAGGCCGTAACTCGTAACCTGTACGGAGGCCACAGAAAGATGCCAATTGAATAGCAAAATGGCTTGCGACCTCAAAAGCGGCCAATTGAATGTGGCTTATGATTTTGCATGAAACCACTTGACTAATATCAAAAAGGACATGGAAAGATTTTTGTTTCTTGGTTGCATAAGAAAGAAAGTATTTGATAAGGTTTCACAGTGTGTTTTCTTTTTTTTAAATAAAGGTCTGCCCTCTTCCAGCCAATGAGATCTACAGATTAAAAGTATGCTCTCTGCATTTCCTGTTAGTTTCTATGAAGTTTCAACAGGTTTTACATGCAAAAACACATTTTGTAATGTTTAAAACATGCTGTTTAAAATGCTTGAAGCAAACAGTTATATTCAATGTCCTTTTAAAACTCTCTATTATTTAGATATAGGGTTCCTATTCCTCTAAATTATCACAATAGATAACTTTAATAGTAAATGGATTGCTATGCTTTAAAAAAAAATGAAAACACCCCATAATAATTGCATCAATTTCTGTTCTATTGTTATGAACAAAATCGCATAAAAGCAGGACACTGAAGCTATTAAAAGACAACATTTTTATTATAATTTTACGGCTTCAATAATTTTATGTGCTAACCTACATGTCGTTTGTTTGTTTAATTGAAAGTGACAAGATATGTCCTTGAAGGGGTTCACTCTAAATACAAGATGATCTTTCATGAAAGAGACACTTGCAAAAGTTCAAATATACATGTAACAGTTTTAGCATGTCCCTTTTATCGCTACAAGAGGAAAACTGGTTAAAAGAAAGCAAAGAACGTTTTTTTTTTCTCAATGGAACATCCCTTTCATAGGAACATTTTTATTTCATCCAGGTATTCTTTGTGAGCATGAATTGATTTAAAAAATATTACCCTTACCCTTTCCTATTGTCTACTTTTAATATTATTCCAGGAAATTGAGGTTAATAGGGAGTGGATGAGCAATCTTTTTAAAGCCTTTTATTTTTCTAAAGGTAATTTGATAACTGGAGATAAGGGTTGTCCAGATCTGCCTCATAGCCCCTCAGTTAATTTTGTCAAAAACTAAATAACCATGTCCATTTTTTAATTATGTTCTATGGATTGCTCACCCACCACCAGACCTCTTCCCTTTCCAAATCCTTTAAAATAAGAATGATCTGAAACTACCATAACAAAATTATTAAGTAACCCTTTACTGTATAATTGTAATCTGATTCCTAGAATTTCCATTTCTCAGATGGTGGGTGAGTATTTTGGTCTCAGCCTGTTTCATTTCCCTAATGGTCCAAAAAGATTGTCAAGTTCTGCCACATCATTCACCATGCATCCTATCTTTTGCACTCATTTACCATTTCAGTCGTTGGATTCGGATAAATCATTTAGTTCTTTCATGTACTGTAAAACTTCATTCAAATAAATATATGGTTGGATAGGGTTTAAGAAGGCAGTTTGTCCAGCTGGCATCTTTCCTTCTAACCCATGCTAATAATATATTAGGTAGTGAAAGGTACTTAAGAGCATTCCAGGAGCTTATAAATGTTCTGCTGCAACCTATGCCGGTGGACAGCCTATTAATTTAGTGCTTGGATAATCCTAATTGTATAACTTTAATCTGATTCCAGGAGCAGATGGGTGCTCAGAGGCAGTTAAGTTTTTTTTTGTGTCAGAAAAGGAAAAAACTCCTCTAAAATACTAGAATGAAAATGTGTAACACATGAGTATCTCAGATTATCCTTTAGTACACTGCCCAACAATACACAGCTTCTTGGCGGATTTTAAAACCCTTCCAGATATATTATTTTGGTTCCAGACCACAGCCAAAGCTTGTCTCACAGCTGTGTTATTTGACATACTCGAATGTTGTAATTTTTGTGTAACGTTTCCAAAGGCTTGATAATAAAAATATGCATGTATCTAACAGGATATCTGTCTGGAGACAGCTTGCAATTCAATTCCTTGTTTGATTCCAGAATTTTTGCACCTTGGGGGCACATCCACCATTTGTGGTACTATGGCCAGCATTCAATTCGGGGCTCGCAACTCGATCGCAAACAGCAGATTGTCTGCGAGTGAGTTGCGGGCTCCAGTTCCCCTCCGTTTGGGATGCTATTAAATTGCCGAAGGGCCCAAGTTACTGTCCCACAGCCGAAACTGTAAACCATGCACTGGTTCGTAGCAGTTCAGGGCCGGAACATGATCAGTTCAGCAAGCCCGTAACCTCCCATTCCGAACCAGGCAATAGAAATGGAGCCTGTCAGCAATTAGGGCTCCGATATGCGATCAGATTTGCACACCCTCAAATAAAACCCCATGATGCAGGGGTCCCGATCGTATTAACCCCATGATGCAGGGGTCCCAGTCGGGACCCCCGCAGGGTCCCCACATTAACCCCTTGCTGCGGGGGTCCTGATTGGGACCCCCGCAGCATTTACATTTTTTTAATTCTTGCTGGGGGTCCTTTACATTAACACTAACCCCCCCCCATGCTGCGGTGTCCCCATCGGGACCCCCGGAGGGTCCCCACATTAATTCCTGCTGCAGGGATCCCAATCGGGACCCCCACAGCATTTAAAAATGATAATTTCCCACCGCAGGTCCTTAAAGGACCTGCGCTATAATTCTAATTAGCCCAATCCCTCATAGGACTCCCATGAGCCTCTAAATAACCCCATCAGTCCCATAAAGGTCTATATAGACCCTTATGGGACAATAATTGACATTAACACTATAAGTGCCATGAGGGTCCTCCAGGATCCTCATGACACTAAGTATAAGCACTACCCTACACTACACTATTAGCCACCCCACAAAACTAATAAATCTAAATTAATCCCCCTCTAAGTAATTAGCCCACCCTCTAAGTAATTAACCCCACTCTAAGTAATTAACCCCCTCTAAGTAATTAACCCTATTTAACCCTCACATACCTAATGAACCCTATCAATAACTACGTAACCCTATCTAGACCCAGTTATCCCTATCTAGTCCTATTTAACCATAACTGTACCTATTTAACCCTTACTGGACTTATTTAACCCTAACTGTACTTATTTAACCCTAACTGTACCCAGTAAACCCCTATCCTATTAACCCCCCTCTACCCTATTCTATTAACTCCCTCTATCTTATTAAACCCCCTCTAAGTCTAAGCACTACCCTACACTACACTATTATCCACCCCAATAAACTAATACATCTAAATGAACCCCCGCTAAGTAATTAACCCCTCATTAAAGCCCTCATTCAATTGCAATTTGGCCAATTGAATAGGGCTCTAAATAAGCACAGAACATATTTTTTTAAAGAAGTTTTTAGTTACTAAACATCTATCCAAAAACAAGGTTTTCACTAACTAAAAACTTATTTAAAAAAAATATGTTATGTGCTTATTTAGAGCACTATTCAATTGCCCAAATCGCAATTGAATGAGGGCCTAAGTAATTAACCCCATTTAACCCTCATCAGACCTAATTAACCCTATCACTAACCACTTAACACTATCTAGACCCAGTTATTCCTATCTAGTCCTATTTAACCCTAACTGTACCTATTTAACCCTAACTGGACCTAATTAACACTAACTGGACCTATTTATCCCTAACTGTACCCAGTAAACCCCTATCCTATTAACCCCCATCTACTCTATCCTATTAACCCTACCCTCTACCCTCCCCTACTAGCCCCTACAGTACCTAGCTACCCCCCAATTAAACTCCACAACAGCCCACTAATTCCAAAAAAATAAAAACACCCACATTACAGAAAATAAAAAAAAATAAAAAATGTAAAAAATAACAAATAACTACAGAAAATAAAAAATAAAATTACACCTAGAATAAAAAAAGAATTACACATAAAAACAAAAACACTATCAAAATAAAAAATAAACGTACAACCTGTTAAAAGGAAAGATGTAATTAGTTCACCTGGCCAAAATGCCCCTCCGTTAGTAGTTTTTATTTTTAGAACGTCTGGATTTTTTTGGAGCGGCCGTGTCTGGGCTGGAGAACTGATGACCAGGGCATTGCTGGACACCACTGGAGAAGCATTTTGGCCAGGTCGGTAGACTGTTAACCATTTTTTTTTATTACAGATTGTCAGTATATGTTTATTTACTGTAATGTTTCCTTTTGTTTGTAGGACGTTGTAACAGGACGTCAGGACATTGTTGGAGGGGCCCTTCCTGGCACAGAAGACTGAAGACCAGGGCATCGCTGAACAGCACTGGAGGGGCATTTTGGCCAGGTCAGTGGACTAATTAACCCTTTCCTTTAAACAGGTTGTAAGTTTATTTTTTATAGTGTTTTTTATGTGTAATTCTTTTTTATGTTATGTGTCATTTTTTTTTCTTTAGTGCTTTTTTCTTTTCTGTAGTTAGTCATTTGCTATTTGTTTTAATTAGTGTTTTTTTGTATTTTCTGTAATGTGGGTGTTTTTATTTTTTGTAATTAGTGGGGTGATGGGAAGTTTAATAGGGAGTTAGCTAGGTAGTGTAGTGGTTAATAGGATAGCATAGGGTAGAAGGGGGTTATAGAATAGGATAGGGTAGAGGGGAGTTATTAAAATAGGATAGTGGGGGGTTAATAGGATAGGGGTTTACTGGGTACAGTTAGGGATACATAGGTCCAGTTAGCGTTAAATATGTACAGTTATGTTTAATTAGGTCCAGTTAGGGTTAAATATGTCCAGTTGGGGTTAGGATTAATTAGGTCCAGATACAGTTTATTGGGTACAGGTAGCGTTTATTGGGTACAGTTAGGGTTAATTAGGTCCAGTTAAGGTTAAATAGGACTAGATAGGGATAACTGTGTCTAGATAGGGTTAAGGAGTAATTGATAGGGTTAATTAGGTATGGTGAGGGTTAAATAGGGTTAATTACTTAGAGGGGTTAATTACTTAGAGTCGGGTTAATTAATTAGAGGGTGGGCTAATTACTTAGAGGGGGGTTAATTTAGATTTATTAGTTTTGTGGGGTGGCTAATAGTGTAGTGTAGGGTATTGGAGGACCCTCATGGCACTTATAGTGTTAATGTGAAGGTTAATTATTGTCCCATAAGGGTCTATATAGACCTTTATGGGACTGATGGGGTTAATTAGAGGCTCATAAGGGTCTGTATAGAGCCCCATGAGTGATGGGATTAATTAGAATAGTAGCGCATGTGCTTAGGGACCCGTGGCAAGAAATTTGAATTTCTAAATGCTGTGGGGGTCCCAATCAGGACCGCTTCAGCAAGGGTTAATGTGGGGACCCTCCGGGTGGTCCCAATGGAGACCCTGCAGCATAGGGGGGGTTAATGTTAGGTGCTGCAGGGGTACTTACAGTACCTCCGCAGAATGGAGTTAACTATTTGTGTGCCACAGGCCCTTTAAGGACCCGCGGAGAGAATTTTAAATGTTTAAATGCTGCAGTGTTTCCGATCGTGATTCCCGCAGAAAGAGGTTAATGTGAGGACCCTGCGGGGTTTCCGATCGGAACCCCTGCATCATGGGGCTAATGTGGAGATTCCGCTCGGGACCCCTGCATCATGGAAGTTTAGTTTAGGAGTGGGGGGGTTAGGAGTAGTGGGGACATTTAGGGAAGCATACGTAAGGGCTTTCCAAGCCCTTGCGAGTCCTCCTTGGTACCAGTAAGTTCGGGTTCGATTTTTACCATTTGCAGCTTGACGAAGTGGTTAGGATGGGGGAATCGGAGCAATTGAATAGCAATTCACGATTTTAGGCTTGCGAAAGTGACAGATCAAATGCTTCTAGAGGGTGTATGTTACGACTTTGACGGACGAGGCATAAATCATAACCCGGTCGAAGGCTGCAAAAAGACGCTTGCAACCACACTTACGGGCTACCAGATCTCAAAATTGACCAATTGAATGTGGCTCTATGTACTTATTTATTCACGCTCTCACCAGAACATTTTATTCAAGATTTTACCTCTTCTATATAATTCTTCTGAAGTGATTTATCACCTAAATAAGGTTTTATAAGCTTGTTCCTGATAGTTCACCCAAATTGATAGCTTGTTATGTATTTCTAAGATATCCTGCCAGTCTTCTCCATCTATTTCACATCCAATATCTCTTTACCACTTTATCATGTAGGGAGTTTGAATGGTTGTGTGTTGTCATATAATAAATTAAGGCCTCATTCCATGGATCCCAAAAGAAAAGGACACTTGTAAATCACTACTGAGCAATCGCATAACATGCATAAATCTTGTTGTTATTATTGTTGTTTAGTCATTCAGTCATGTTCAAAACTCTGTGACCCTATGGACCGCAGCACACCAGGCACATCTGTCAGACACTTTCCCTCCGAGCTCCATCAAGCTTATGTTCATTGCTTCATTTACCTCATCTATCCAAATCTTCATAAGAGTCTTCTCTAGGGAATCCTGATATGCTACCAGGCGGGTCCTCAATATTTTATGCCAAGGGGTCCGTAAGGAAATTAGAAAAATGTGTGAATACCTGTGTTTATAGGAGATTGTGTATATAAAGAGGGAATCTTTGGGGAAACCCAGGCTTATGGGGGTTGTAGATATTAAGGAGGAATAGCTAACATCTTAAATGAACAGATGAACTTCTCAGCAGCTCCTTGCAGCATGATAAACATTACATTAAAAAGCTCAAATTTCACACAGATCTACCCACAAACCGCAGCATTTGCACGACAAAACCATAATGATCAAGTGCATAATAAACTTGACTGACTTTCTGGCAAACCCTGATTTTGTGGCTGTGTTTCTTTGACAAAGGCAGCGTCCAATGCCTTGTATATTTACCTACATCTATGCAAAGGACTCAAACCCCACATTGGTAAAATTCATACTGTTCAACATTTATTTCCAGCCTATTCTAACCTCTTAAAATTAAACAAGTCTTGTGAAGTGGCATGTGTACTTCAATGAAGCTGTGAGCTATGTCATGTAAGGTCACGCAAGATGGACATGTCATAAAAGAGAGGTCAAACAAATCGCTGTCCACTGGAGAAAGAATTGTCAACCCAATCTTTGCCAAGATAATCTTATGGGTAAGCACACCCAGACACATAAACTGAGTTACTGCATGCGGTAACGGAGAGTTGGACACAACTAAACAAATACAATTCTATTCCATTACAAATCCTTGATCGCCATCTTGTGGCCATCTTTCAAAATTGTAACAATGCATAGATTCCATTTCCCTCAATTCGGTAATTTGGTACTGGAAAAGCTTACAGTACTACAAAACAAAAACAAAATAAAAACTGGAAAAAAAAAGGTTGGGAAAGATATACAAAAACATACAAAGAGAACTAAGCAATGAAGAAATAAAGCAATTAATAATAAAAGAAGATAAATAGGTAATCAGAAATTTAGGATAACTAATCCTTAAAACCCAATGTAAAAGATTACATTATGACTCCCCAAAAAGATTAGGAAGAAAAAAAAAGGAAAAAAGTGACTATATTATCCTATCTGTCCAATTTACACTTGCATAAAAAAGGGAATAATGGGTAGAATTAATAACTCTGCTATAGCAAAAGCTAATAGACAGGCATCTCTCATAAAAAAAAAACAATCACTAAATCTACTCAAATGACTGTAATTTCAAATGACAATTTCATCAAATTAAAAGCAAGAACTCCCAGAAGAGCAAATAATGCTTATAATCTTCAGACCTGATCCTTTCAGTGCAACATGAACCAAATCAAGATTCAGAATCAGATATGTGAAGACCCCATCATCACGATAAGCATGATGGACTCTATAATTCACTGGCCTCAGAGCTCCATCACTAAAGAATTCAAAAACTTCTCAGTCACAGTGCACAAAGACATCACAGAAGCTGGAGACAGAACAGACACCTAAGAAACTTTGGACTTTAAACAAGAATTTGAGTTGAAAGAATATACTAAATCACTACGACAAACAAGGACAAACTTAAAAAAACTTACTCAAGATAGCAGATGATGAGGTTAAATCCAGAAGGAATAACTGACAAGAGGAATTCTGAATACTATACTCCAAATAGTCCTGATAAAGTACATGTACGATTACTTTAAGGCTTTACGTGGCAAAGAACTAGGCAGTGTATAATATAGACCGCACCCACAGGTTGCCTAAGCCAAAACATTTAGAACCACATTCAATTAGAAGCCGTATGTCTGTGAGTGTGTTGCGGTTGCGATGCTATTCATTTGCTCAAGCCCGCAAGTTACGGGCCCAAAGCCACAACCGTAAACCATGCACTGGTTCGGAGTAGTTCAGGGCGGTAATTTGATCAATTCAGCAAGCCTGTAACCACCCAATACGAATCAGCCAATAGAAAAATGAGACTGTCATAATTACGGCATTAAAACATGGAGGTTACATGTCAATTAATTAGGTTCAGGGGTCTGATATGCGATCAGACTCATTACAGCCTTAAGTTCAATGTTTTGTTAATCAGAATTTTATGTGATGGATCAGAACACAATAGTATAAGTTAGTGAAGTGAAATGAGAAAAATATATACATAAAACTATTTTTAGAAATAGAAAACAAAAAATTGGCATGTGCGTATGCATTCACCCCCTTTGTTATGAAGCCCATAAAAAGCTATGGTGGAACCGATTACCTTCAGAAGTCACATAATTAGTGAAATGATGTCCACCTGTGTGCAATCTAAGTGTCACGTGATCTGTGATTACATATACACATCTTTTTTGAAAGGCCCCAGAGGTTGCAATACCTAAGCAAGAGGCACCACTAACCAAACACTGCTATGAAGACCAAGGAACTCTCCAAACAAGTAAGGGACAATGTTGTTGAGAAGTACAATTCAGGGTTAGGTTATAAAAATATATCCAAATCTTTGATGATCCCCATGAGCACCATCAAATCTATCATAACCAAATGGAAAGAACATGGCACAACAGCAAACCTGCCAAGAGACGGACGCCCGTCAAAACTCACGGACCGGACAAGGAGGGCATTAATCAGAAAAGCAGCAGAGACCTAAGGTAACCCTGAAGGATCTGCAGAGTTCTACAGCAGAGACTGGAGTATCTGTACCTAGGACGACAATAAGCCGTACAGTCCGTAGAGTTGGGGTTTATGGCAGAGTGACCAGAAGAAAGCCATTACTTTCAGCAAAAAACAAAATGCCACGTTTTGAGTTTGCGAAAAGGCATGTGGGAGACTCCCAAAATGTATGGAGGAAGGTGCTCTGGTCTGATGAGACTAAAATTTAACTTTTCGGCCATCAAAGAAAACGCTATGTCTGGCGCAAACCCAACACATCCCATCATCCAAAGAACACCATCCCAGTAAAACATGGAGATGTTTTTAAGCAGCAGGGACTGGTAAACTGGTCGGAGTTGAGGGAAAGATGGATGGTGCAAAATACAGGGATATTCTTGATAAAAACCTGTACCACTCTGTGCGTGATTTGAAGCTAGGACGGAGGTTTACCTTCCAGCAGGACAATGACCCCAAACACACTGCTAAAGCAACACTTCAGTGGTTTAAGGAGACACATGTAAATGTGTTGGAATGGCCTAGTCAAAGCCAATACCTCAATCCAATAGAAAATTTGTGGTCAGACTTAAAGATTGCTGTTCACAAGCACAAACCATCCAACTTGAAGGAGCTGGAGCAGTTTTGCAAGGAGGAATGGGCAAAATCCCAGTGGTAAGATGTGACAAGCTCATAGAGACTTATCCAAAGTGACTTAGAGCTGTGATTGCCGCAAAAGGTGGCTCTACAAAGTATTGACTTTAGGGGGGTGAATAGTTATGCACATTGACTTTTTCTGATATTTTGTCCTATTTGTTGTCTGCTTCACAATAAAAAAAACAGACATATTAAACGTTGTGGGCATATTCTGTAAATTAAATTATGCGAATTCTCAAACAATCCATGTTAATTCCAGGTTGTGAGGCAACAAAGCACGAAAAATGCCAAGGGTGTGAATACTTTTGCAAGGCACTGTATGAAAATGAATGCCAATACTGTTCTAGTCCATATGGGTGGCCTGATATGTATTAACTTATTGAACACATATGTCACATAAATATAATGACACATTAATATAATTTAAATTTCCTGACGATTTGCAAGCTTGAGACAGTTGTGCAATTAATTCTAATGTCTATCATCGCTTTTCCCGTTATTTACAGTACAGTAGTGATTTGTTATTTGCATTTACAGTGCTACGAATATGTGTTTAACCCCCTTGCGGGTCCTCTCTAGCACTCGTGGGATTTTCTCCTTCATTTGACGTTTACGGGTGTAAAAACATTTGCAGGCTTGGGAAAATGGAGCAATTGAATAGCAATTAGCAATTTTAGCCTTGCAAAAGTGAGAGATCAAAGGTTTCTGGAGGCTGTAAGTTACGAATTTAACCATCGCCATTTTTTCAAGAACGTAACTCAGAAGCTGATCGGAGCCCACAAAAAGACGCCAATTGAATAGCAAATTAGCTTGCAACCTCACTTACGGGCTATTGGATCTCCCGAAACCTTAATTGAATGTGGTTCTTACTCCCTAGCATACCCAAAAATTTGATAGTCTGCATTAATTTCTATGCAATGAAAGAGGAGGTTGTAAAAAAAGCATATTCCTCCACACCAGTGCCTGAGGAATTTACAGATCTTGATTTATTTGCAGACCTCTCCCCAAACACTCCGGCTAATGAAGAGCCTTCTCGGAAGTCACCACAACTCTGAGAGCAAATTAACTAAGATACAGATGGGGCTTCCCAATGAAGCTTATTTGCCAATACCAAGGGGAAAATCACATATTCAATTCACCATTAGAGAGACTTCACAAAATATGGGAATGAAAATTACAGTCAAATATAAGACAAGCAGGCCCAGCTCTAACCTCCATCACAGAAGAATGAACCCCAAAAATTCAGTGAACAAAGTCCCAAGAGATAATATGTTAAAGACAATATCTAAAATAACTGCAATAAAATCCACGGCTGTCAAGCTTGATTATGCTAGCGGAGGCTCTGACTTAACGCTTGAAGCAAAGAAATTAGAGACTTTCTCCAGCATGAATAAAACTGGTCATCCAACTTTACTCTTATAAAAAATGGACATGGTCTCTGATACTCCTGGTTACTAGATACTAAAAGACAACTACTATATCGTCACCCTAACTCCAAAGATAGGCTTTAATTTAGCTTTATAACTGAACTGCTCCCTGTTGCACAATAAGTTAACACTGTCTATAAATAAAATTAATATACCTGTATACTTACAGAAAATTAGTAATTATCTCTATATGTTGGGGGTATACCCCAAAAGTATAGTGGTCTCATAACCACCGAAAAAAAGGAGTTAAAAATTCATCATCTACATGGCTGGATTCCCTTTGGAAATGTTCTTGCTTTAGCTTGACAGGGAGCAACTTTCAAGCAAAATAATTTGATTAAGTCCCAGCTTTCTCTACTATATCAGATCTCAGATTATACACTTGCTAGCCCTAATGATCCATAAGGTATTATTATGGTGATTTTCCACCTTAGCATGGGCATAGACATTATGGTCCGATGCCAATATTTTTTGCTCAATTCCAGTTATGACAGCTTAAAAGTTAATCAGTTAAAGTTTACATTTAACAAGAAAATTCGATATTCACCCTCCTTCTACAGAATAACTGGCAGCCAACGTTATCACTGGACACAGCAGACAACAGCCCACAGTCACAAATTCCTCTACCAAACAGTGCTAATAGGTTAGGTTATACGACACAATGACACTACTCTAAACCATTACCATTACTAGAACAAGATGTATGTTTTCCATTGAAAGTTAAGAACATTGCATGGTTAAGTGCATATAAAAGGCCAAACAACATAAAAAATATATCCCACTCAATCATAACCCATACTTATAGGATAAATATGAAAATACATACAAAATGGCACAAACAAAAATCTGCTTTAATATACATAGCTCTAAAATAAAGATTTTTTACCAGGAATGAGAATTGTCCCTTTTTTAAGAAGGCAAGAAAAGTGTATTGTAAAAAGGGGAAATACTGATATTTGGAGAAGTTAAAGCACATTATGATTTATATGACCGATGGCAATACCTTTAATTAAAACATTATACACAAACATCTAGAAAATAAAGCTTCTTATAACCATACCATTGTAGAGATGGTCCTATCACTATATCACAACTATATAGCATGTTTAACAATCTAAATGCAAATAGTGCATTAACATATACACAAAAATGGAACTTTGTTCTAAATAGCTAACGAAACATGGCAACAGAATTGGGATCAGAACGCCAAAAATCCATAAATATTCATAATGAAGAAACAAAGTATAAAATATTATTTTGGTACAAACTTCCAATAATAATGCATAAGTACAAGCCACACATTCCACCAGGGGCGGCTGGTGCATAGGGACAAATGGGCAAATGCCCGCCCAAAATTATCAATCACTTTAATATTGTAATTTAAGTTTATATAAAGAATAACATTTAATTGTATCTGTATATCAGCTTTCATGTCTTCTTTCATATGATTTTGTTAAAAAATATGCATCTATCACTTTAAATTAACCCTTTGTGTGCCTTCCCCCTTGCATGTGACTTTCCCTAGTGCTGCACTGCTGTTATAGATGAGAATTTTAAAAGAGAGCGTCGTAATGCTGTCTCGCTCAGTCTGGCTGTGCCTACATTCACTGTGCTAGGATCTGTAGCAGTTTTCCTGTCAGTCGGCTGCAGCATCAACCAATCAGAATCAAGCAGCGGTATAATGTGGTTAGGGTTGTTCACTCTGAACATCCGCAAGCCACTTAGGACTGCAGTGGAAGCTGCCATGTGCTGAGTGGCAGTTCCCTAAGCCATACAGTAGGTCTCTATCTCTCTCTCCCTCCCTCCTCTTTATTTCCTCTCTTCCTACCTTCTTTCTCCCGCGTACCCTCTCTATTCCCTCTTGTCTCTCCCTCGCTCTCTTTCTCTATATGCCTCCCTTGCTCTCCTGATCACTCTGCTTCCCTGCTGCACCCATGGCCTCTGCAGGCACATCTGCTACAACAGTTGCCCTGCAGCCTCAGCTGCCTCAACCGCTGCCCTTGCAGCCTGCACTCCTGCTGCCCCTGCAGGCTGCACCCCCAGAAGCATTATGGCTTCCCGCGGCTCCATGGGAGACCACCTGTGGCCCTGTCGCGGGCCTCCTGTGGCTCCATCGCAAGCCTCTCACCCCCCCCCCCCCCCTGCGGCCTGCACGTGGCTTGCTCCGGCACCTCCCCTGTGGCATGCAGCTGGATGGCCCCCTGCTTCATCCATGACCTGGGCCATCTATCTGGAGAGGTAGGGTGGGAGATATAGAGGGATTAGAGGGAGTGAGAGAGGGATTAGACAGAGAGGGATAGAGGGATTACACTGAGATTGGGAGCGTAATAGAGGGAGAGATAGAGGGATTAGAGATAGAAAGAGAGAGGGATTAAAATGAGGGAGAAAGGGATAGAGAGAGAGTGACAGAGAGAGATAGGGTGAGATAGATAGATATGTAGGGGTAGAGTAATTAGAGAGAGGGAGTGAGGGGTTAGAGTGAGAGAGAAGCATTAGAGGGAAGGGAGAGAGAAAGGGAGAGATAGAGAGATAGTTAGGGGCTGATGGATTAGAGGGATGGAGAGGTTGATTTTAGGGATGGAGAGAGGCATAGATAGTGAGAGGGATAACTAGAGAGAGAGAAGGATAAATCGGGAGACACAGCGAGAGAAAGTGATAGAGAGGGATAGATAAATAGCTAGAGAGAAAGGAAGAGATAGAGAGATAGGTTGGGGCAGAGGGATTAGAGGGAGGGAGAGAGGGATAGAGAGCGGTATAGATGGGGAGAGAGAGAGGGATAGAGAGAGAATGGGATAGATAGAGAGATAGGCAGGGCTAGAAGGAAGGAGAGAGAAATGAATAGATTGGGAGAGAGAGGAATAAATAGGGAGAGAGAGGGATAGGGAGGGAGAGATATAGAGAGGGGGAGAGAGAGAGAGAGATAAGGAGAGGTATAGAGGGAGGAAGAGAGGGGGAGAGAGGGAGGGAGAGTGATAAGGAGAGGGATAGAGGGAGATAGGGAAAGAGGGATAGGGAGAGAGAGGTAGAGCGATTGGGAGGGGGGAGAAAGATAGGGAGGGGAAGGGGGAGAGAGAGATAGGGAGGGAAAGAGAGATAGGGAGGGAGAGGGAGAGATAGGGAGGGAGACAGACATAGGGAGAGAGAGAGACCTCGGGAGAGTGATAGAAGATATAGTTTAGGAAGATATCGCAAACCCATTGGCTATTAGAGAATGAGGATAAAGGTGATGGGACCACAGAGATTTTTTGTTCGACAATTACCTTAGACCAGGAATCTAACTTTAAAGAGTCTTACAGCAGAATCAATCATATTAAAATTCCATTCCTGAACACAAAAATCACGACATCTACCACAGATTTTTTTTAAAACAGGATACTTACATAATTTTCTTTTTTTATGAAGTATTGCATCTGTGCATCAAAGCAACATTCACTATCAAAACAGTATTAATCGGTTACAGCAGACAATTGACACAGTTTGAGTTTCCCTAAAAGATGCTATTCAAAACTATTTTCTTTCCCATATGTACACTTATCTCTCCAATTAATCACTTGATGAGGAAAAGATGTAAACACTGAAATAAACAGTAGAGAAATAGGATCTGCTATTAATGTCTCGATTCCATCAGCACAAGTGTAAAAAAAAACAATTAAACCATTTTAAACAGATGGCATTATACTTCCAAAAACTGCATAAATTTGGAGCAATGACTAGCACTATATGCTGGAGGATGGTGAGAACCAGATGCAGGTAGCTTGCATATGTACTGGAGCTGCACTCAGAATGATTAAGACTGAAATTGCCTAGCTCACAGATGTTTGTTTAACATTAGATCCAAAATATTTAGAGTATTATAAGTTGGTTCCCGGAAAACACCAAAAGTCTATCAGATACCTTCATATTGGATCTGATTCAAGCAGGTAGACTTGCAATCATCCTCTAATGGAACACTGCCACCTGAAAGGAAGGACTTGGTAAAGAAAGTAACCCACTAATGAGAAAGAAAGTAACCCACAAGAGATCTTGAGATCCATATATTTCGTTTGGAAATGGAGTAAACACCTAGAAAATACAACAACATGGGGTTAGAAGTTAAGAGATTAATAGGAGGAACCCTGGACAGCTGCTCCATGTTCCCACTACCGTAATCACTTTTAACACAGTGCCTTAATGTTCCCATACTCCTCAAAAAGGAAAGTAGAATCCATGAGCCTTGCTCAAGATATGGTAAAAATAAGATACTAGGTCAATAATAAACATTAAATAAATTCTTACAAAATGTTGTTAAGTCACAGCAAAAAACATCTATTAAACTTTTACTGTGCATTTAAACAATTAATTACTTTAGATTTTTTCACACTCAGAATGAAGTACTATGACTGGAGTGGAGCAGGAAATCTAAATTGGCATACCTTATCTGCAGTATGGCAGTGGTCAGTAAGTGTGTTTATACATGACTCAGTTTACACTGCTCCCTGCTATTAATGTGTGTGTTTGAGACTATTTTTCAAGTTGGCACTTTCCTTTGTGCGGGTCCTCTCTAGAGGGGTGGAGATATCCAGAGCTTATATAGCCTGGAATATTATTGAAAAATAGTAAGTAATGCACAGTAAAAGTTTAATAAAAATGTATTTTCTTATCAAGTTAGTATTAGTATATCATGGTCTGCTTGTAAACAGCATGAGACAGTAATTGTGAAAAGCCTCTTCTCTGCAGATGTGGCCTTTGGTCCCACCTGTACAAGTTATAAGCCTGCGTTGAAAGAGATCAGGAAGACAGTATGACAAGCCTCCATCCTATAGTTCAAAAGAGACCTCAAGGAAATGTCAGGGTTTGAGAGACATTTTTTTCATCTACAAGGAGCACCCAGCATTAGAGATACTCCCATTTCAGGGTACAATCTCAACTAAACCTTTTTGAAATTTGATTCTCATTTTCTATCTGAGAAAAATTGCTTCCAAATCATCATTAGGATAGACAGTTGAACTCCGTCATAAAAACTTGTTTGCACTGGTGATCTAATTATGTTTATTTCCGAGCCATCGCATAAGAAAATTTGCAGCAAAGCTGGTTTCCCTGACAACAGTTAGAAGAAGGAAAGCTCTCGTGAAAAACTTATCTGGTGCCATCTAGTATACAAGTTGCAAGTCAAAGCTACATTATTAAACCCATTGCTATAACAAAAATAATATATAAACAGTTCAAGGGCCACTGTGGTCAAATTGTTCTACAGTGTCTTTTGAATAACAGTACATAATAATGGGCACATGTTTTTAGTAACTAAAAAAAAATATGAACAAAACCTCTACTGGAGGGATTCATTTTACTTTCCTTCCCACTACTGCTATAACTTTCCCTGGAGCATGTGCCCGTGTAAATTAATGAGCTCCCCTTTAACAAAAGCACTGGCAGTTGCATATGCTGGTTTACCATTTTGCGAACATCAACTATATGTGTATTCAATTCAATGGATCCTCCTCCTCAAGAAATGAGTCTCCTGAATCAAAATGCATACCTCCCAACAGTTCCTTTTTTGGAGGAAATGTCCATTTCTTAAAGGAAACCCCCCAATCCCTCTTAGTCTCCAAAATGTCCCTCTTTTGAAGAAAAGTTCAACATTTAAGAGAAAATACTTTATTTTCAGCCCTGGCCATTTCTAACTTTTCTGATTCCTCCTGTTTTCTCTCAAGCTCTAGAAGAAAGAAAGAATCTGCAGTGTTAGTTCTATAGCATATACGTCTGTATGGATTGTATGTTACCCGCCCCTCCATTCATTGATATCTATAGGCACACAACCACATCATCCAACTCTCAGTATATAACAAACACAAAATGTATTTTGTACTCAAACAGAATCTTCAAAATGCCATGTTCATGGCTTACAAAACTGCTAATATTGTTAGTTTAATAAATACTTGACAAACAAATGTCTTTTTTTTTATTGAATAAAAATGTAAAAAAGTAAATGTCAATACCAGTTCTTTAAAATCGTAAAATAAAAATATCAAACTACAGGTTCATTTTTGCGAGGCTGCTGACCCTGAGTTTTGAAAGATGCCCCAGAGTCTGCTGTAGATGTTCCAATTCTGACCACTTCTTCTATATTAAATGTTGGTACCAAAGGTACCACTCAAATTAATGCCTATCCAGCCATAGAGACATAATAACCTCCCCAATAAGATTTCCCCAACTTTGGGCTCTATGTAAATTACGAACGCTGTGGAAGCACAGTAAATCCTGCTGTGTTAATCTCTCATCCCTAAAACGAATACCAAAGACCACTTGCAAGTAGCTTTCTGTCTTTAAGGTGACACTATAGCACAAAAAGCACTACAAAATGTTGACATTTTAACACTTATATCAACCGATATCAACATATGTGTGATTAAAAAATATATGTTAGTATTAAGCCAGTTTTATTACTGAAATTCCAGGGTAACACACAACCCAGTACTCAAGGGGTTAATACATGTCACAAAACCACAATGCTCTGATACATTGTCTATAAATATATAATATTTTAACACAAAATAAACACATTTTTACTGATTGAAGCTATAAATACAATCACCACATCTTTTTGATATCAAAATATATTTTTAAATAAAAAACAATAACTTTATATATATATATCTAATGTTTCCTTTTTAGCTGCAGTTACAACAGTTGTTACAGCACTTCCCATTCATTATAAGATGTATGACGCTCACACTTCCTATTGGCTCCTAGAGCCCTGTCTCTTCTGTAAAGTTTGTTTTGGCTACTCCTTGTATAGAAATCTGTTGCATCTAAGGCAGGATTAACAGCTGTGCACTGAGTGCTCTAACCTGGGGGAGTAAAAGATTTACATTGGTGTAGAAGTTAAATAACTCCTGCAGCCAGTGCCACAACTTAGATTACTTGATTTACATAGGGCTCTTTGTCAGAGACTGCCTCTTCTTCCTCTGAATAGGGGACTTACACTAAGTCTTGCACACTCCACCATTGCTGTTGTTCATGTCTGACTTTTCATGACCCTACAGACCACAACACCCCAGGCACATCTGTCAGCCACTGCCCTCTGAGCTTTCACAAGCTCATGTTCATTGAATCATTACCTGTCTTCTCATGATGTGATCAAACTATATAAGCTTTACCAGAAAGCCGTTTGTCTTGATTTCCTGAAGTCCTGATTTATAGGATCTTCTTGCAGTCCAACAGACTCTGAGCAGTTTTCTCCAGCACCACAATTCAAAAGCGCCAATTCTACGGTGCTTAGACTTCTTTATGGTCCAGCTCTCACATCCATATGTTACTACTGGGAATACCATAGAGCTCACTATGTGGACCATTGCTGATAGTGTAATATCTTTACTTTTTAATTGCTTTTTCAGACTTGCCATTCATTTAATCCCCATAGCAAATGTATTTTAATTTCATGGCTGCAGTCACCATCTGCAGAGATCTTGGACCAGGAAAATTTAATCGGTCACTGCCTTCACTTCTTCCCCATCTATTTGTCAGGGACTGAGATTGCTGTTTGCCATGATCTTCATCTTTTTAAGGCTGAGCATCAGGCCGCCTTTTGCACTCTCTTCTCACCATCATCAATAGGCCCTTTAATTCCACTTCGGTTTCAGCTATCAGAGTAGTATCGTCCGCATATCTGAGGTCGTTGATATTTCTCCCATTAATATCAATTTCTGCTTTGGATTCTAGCCTAGACTTCTGCATGTTCGTTTATATGCTGAATAAATACGATGACAATATACAACTTTGTCGCCTTCCTTTCCCCATCTTGAACCATTGGTTTTATTGCTGTCATTCTACCAAACCTTACTTGTCTCCCTTTATAAAAATAATGACAGGACCACTGTAGTCATCGGTTTAAAATATATTTTACTAATAACTTTTCCGTCATAAATGACGGTATCATAGTTATGTTCAATTTTCTATTCTGTCTCTCTCTGTGCTGTCTCTCTCTGTGTACCCTATTTGTGTGCCCTCTCTATGCACTGTCTCTCTCGCTCTACGCTTTCTCTCTTTCTCTATGCGCCCTCTCTCTCTCTGCTCTCTGTCTCTCTCCCTCCCCCTCTTTCCCTCCCTCTCTCTCACCCCCTTCTCTCTCTCCTTCTCCCTCTCTCCTCTCTCTTTCTCTCCCTCTCTGTCTCCTCTCCATCCCTCTCTCCTTCCCTCTCTCCCCTCTATTTCCCTTCCTCTCTCTTTCTTTCCCTTCCTCCCTCCTCCCCATCCTTCTCTCTCCACCTCCCCCTCTCCCTGCCTCCCTCTCTCTCCGCCACTTTCTCTCCCCCTTCCTTCTCTCTCGCTCCCCCTTCTTCTCTCTCCCCTCTCTTTTCCTCCATCTCTCTTTCCCCCTCATTCTCTCTCTATCCCTCCTTCTCTCTTTCTCTCCCTCCTCTCTCTCTCATCCCTCTCTCTCCCTCTTCCTCCCTCTCTTCTCCTCCTTCTGCCTCCTCTCTCCTCTTGCCTCTGCCTCCTCTCTCCCTCCCTCTCTCTGCCTCTTCCCTCCCCTGTCTCTTCTCCTTCTTCTTCTGCCTCCTCTCTCCTCCCTCTCTCTCCTCCTCCTTCTGCCACCTCTCTCACCCTGCCTCTGCCTCCTCTCTCCCTCCCTCTCTCTATGCCTCTTCCCTCCCCCTCCCTCTCTCTCTTCTCCTCCCTCTCTCTCCTCCTCCTTCTGCCTCCTCTCTCACCCCTCTCTCTCCCCCTCTTTCTCTGCCTCCTGTCATAGTTGTGAGAAACGCCTGCGCAGAAAGCATCTAGCAGGCATTACTCACAACTGAAAAATATTATGGGTGACTGTAGAACTACACTTAAAGTAGGCTAAATGTATGTTATTTTTATAACAAAATTAAATACAAAGTTCTGAAAAAAAATAGGTTGCAATAGTCAGTATAGGTATTTTCATTAGCAGTAATGGAAAGCTCATTAGCTCACAAGGACACACCCTCCTGAGAAGTATCAGACTGAATCAGGAAAATGAAAGCCTGCAGTAAAAAATAATTAAATATTTCATTTAAAATACCATATAAAAAATAGACCACACTGTTCCTTTATCCTATGCACTTGCAGCTAGTAATATATTTGGTAATTACATACCAGATTGTACATCTACTCAAGTTACAAGGTATAAAATAATTGTATAATTATTTATATAAAAGGCTATATAAAACAACACATATCCTGTCAATTCTATACTGCACTCAACACATTTCTAAATTACTTTTAGCACTAGGTAAGGATGGCCCCGATCTTCATGCTTTTACATAAAATCACTAGTAGTTTCCATTCACAAATCCCCTATTATTTTCCAAAGAATTATAAAATTAGTTTATTCCTCTTACACACCCATGATATAATCATCCAATTTATCTTGCTTAGTAGAAAAATCTGGTCACATTTCAGTATATAAAATGATTCAAGTAAAAGTGAGGCTCTCATCAGGGTATCATAATTCTCAACATTATTGCAGAAATATACCTCAGATATTATTCACCTCACAAACAACTACTTAAAGGACCTCCAAACCTTGTCTAAATACAACTTTTACAGCCTTATTATATTGTGATTCGGTAAATTTAAAAGGGCTCTATTTAAGCACACAGCATATTATTTTTTACAGAAGTTTTTAGTTAGTGAAAACCTTGCTTTTGGATAGAAGTTCACTAACTAAAAAAAATATGCTGTGTGCTTAATTAGAGCCCTTTTAAATTTACTGAATCACAATTTAATAAGGCTGTTAATCGCTAAGAATTTGCTCAATTAAAATGGAAATACTCTCAAAAAAGGTAAATAATGATGGTGATCTAAAAACAATATTAAATATTCTCTTATTCCAAGCATAATTTTAACAGAAAAATAAAACTATCATATTTTGCAAACCTTACAGGGACACAAAAGTGGAAAAACATTTGTGAAAACATGCTTTACTTTTTGAAACTGTGGCTCAATTTTGTTGTGAGGTTTTGAAGTTAAAGGGCCAGTTAATTCAGCACAACTTGGAGCACACCACTGTAAAGTTCTCCTAAAATCATGTTTAAATACTTTTTGAATTTTTAAAATAAGTGCCTCTTTCACAGAATAAAATACTAAATGAAATGACTGTTTACATGAGTCACTGGCAATGCCCCCAGCAATGTGCAGACAGCATTAGCAGAAAGAGAGTTAACCGTTTACAAATTCATCTGTGTAGAGAAAGGACTGCTGGAATCAGTTAAATAGTACAGTTGGGGGATAACAAGTCCGGCTGCATTCCTGCAGTTCAGTGAAAAACTATTAATCTTTGTACTCACAGAGCTTTCACCGCTCTGTGTTGGCAGATGTTGTAAATCATGGAACAGTCAGTAGTGTGTTTGTACACAGCCCAAAGACCTTAGAGGTTTAGCTGTTATTAGTGTAATAATAAAAAAAATAAAAAAAGATCATTTTTACATAGAATCTTGTGCTCCTTCACGCCATGAAGATCACTTATAGTGGGGTAAACTACCTTTTAATGTTTTAGACCACCTGTATCCAACCTTGTTTACACTATAAAGCAGGAGTAGTTAATTATTTTTTACAAAATATTCCAAGGTCCAAATGTATTTGTGAAAATGAAGTCAAGGTCCATATATATTATGGATACACATGAAAAGATGGCTGCAAAACAGCACATGTAGGAAGTTTACATAATAAATGAGACTTGTAACAAGAACACCATTTAACTGGCAGCTAATTTAAGCACTTGGAAGCTTCAGAGGGATGCATGATAACTGTGAAAATGCAGGGGTCTTGATCCACCTTTTGACTAGTTCTGACATAAAGGATGCAGCATATCAAGTACTTTAAAATATATTCTAACAAACTGTCTACTCATTAAATGTATATAAAATACTAGAAAACAATATGTTCCGCATACAAAAAAATATCGGACAATGCTAGATTGCCCAATTTCAAATCACCCAAAAATAACTGGCATCTACATGTATACTATAAGCTCATGTGGCCTGGAAATACAGACCTCAAAAGTTATCTATCATTATATTAAAAATTAAGTTAAATATTTTTAAAATTGAGGTGTTTTTTTAGCTGTCTTTCAATGCCACATGAGGTCATTGTATATATTTCTGACATTTAACTATTATTTTGGTTGAAAAGTTGGTGTAGAAATCCCTTGCTTATAATAGCATCTGAATATATAATAATGAAAAATTCCTTTCCAATGCTTTACAAAACAAAAACAAAATATGATAATATATCATGATGTTAGCAAACTTAGGTAACAATTATTGCAAACAAGAAAATCAAACCACACCAGCTACAAGTATCTGCAACTAAAGTCCAACCTGTTATCTAACATATTCCTCTACCACTTGTTTTCCACTTACTCAAATCTTCTTTTTTGTTAATAATAAATTAAAATCACAATATGTATAATTATTGACTAAATGTAGAATTTCAGTCTTATCTTATTCTACATACCAGTAAAATAATACCTGTAAATCGATGTTGTGCTTCAAAATAAAATAAAGAGAAATGAAATAGGACAATATATGAAAAGAAAATAATTTGTAGATGATACTGGCCCATTCATATAAATAACTGATAAGGATTCTTACACTGGCAAACAACCTGATGAGGGTTATGATACCACTAATGGCAAGGGCAGATAAAATAATGTTTAGGAGCCAGAAAGAATACCTAGTAGCCAGGATATTCCTATTAGAGAGTGAGTGATGCTATTCATAGAAATACATTGTACTTCTAAAGTAATAAAAAAAAAACAGGTGCCAAGACTCCCAGAATGTTAACCCTGACTGCAAGCAAAAATGATGTCATTGGCGGAGCTACCTGGTACGTGTGACATCATTCAGGATTCCCTGCGCACACAAGAAGACATGCCCGCAGGGGAAGCAAAGAAAGAGAATTGTTAATGAACAAAGGAACCACCTAACAAGCACACATAAGGGGTAAGTTCTGGGTGTATATATATATATATATATATATATATATATATATATATATATATATAGCACCTACACAAAGTAGCACTAATACTGGATGATGCCCACAGCTTTTTTACCTGTGCCGCACAGACTAAGAGTTAATCATGCAGTGGAAGGCGATGAGCATTATATGGGAATAATAACACTGCATCTCCCTTTATAAAATCCTCATGAGCAATACCATCATATACTTTTTGCAGTGTTATGCATAATTTGTAATGCACTTAATTATAAATTGGGTCTATAAAATATAATAAGAATGCAAACTAATCAACAATATTATTAATTGCTAATTAGCATTCATCATCCTTACAAATTTAAACTAGGATTTTCTACTTTGTGTTTGTATTTTTTATATTATTTTTTATCATTAATATTTTATTTCTCATTAAACTGGACCAGTTACTTCTGGATTTCAATGTCATCTAAAAAAAAAACCTCAATGAATCTAGAAACACAACATTGAAGACTTTTTTTTCTCAAACAAAATACTTATTGGGATATATCAATCCCTGTGAGTAGCCTTGTAAGCTTTCTTGTAGTTCTGTATGATAATTAGAGAAACAACATGCTAATGTATTTCTTACATGACCCAAAGTATTTACTCCTTATTATCACTCGGTTCATGCTACTGGCAGACTGTACCTCTAATTAGCATACCATGAATTTTGTATGTCTCAAGAATATTTTAGTTTAGATGGTATAATGAAATGCCAGTATGTAATGCTCTTAAATACACAAAACCACCCACAGAGGTCACAGGTCCAATACATATATATATATATATATATATATATATATATATATATATATATATATATATATATATATATATATATTAACAATGTGTATATACACACACATATATATTTTTTTATTTTATTTTTTTTACTCCTTTTTTATATTAATGATCTGCTTTTACCTTTATTGACTTCAGAATCACAAACTTTTCTAAATATATCTTAACTTTATAGTATTAATTTGTCAACATAAACATAATATACATTGTAACAATATAAATTGCAGCATTAATTTTATCTTAATTCTCCAAATTAATCATTTACTAGAACAATACACAAAGTTACACTTTCATATCCTAATATCCCTACACTAATTCAGCAGCCAATAGTTTTTTTATAGAAGCCTTATCTTGTATTATTGCAAACCCAAGCTCCCCTTTATTTTATATTATATCTAAAGGTGTCCATAATGACCTTTAGATAAAATATAAAATAATATAAAATAATTGAATATTAAGTATGTTGACTTTATTTCCCTATTATTATATGAATATGACCTTCAACAAACCTACCAGTTTAGATGCCTTGCCAGGGCCATTATAGCACAATAAATATCACCGGCATATCCAACACATTAAGAGAAGAGAAATAATGTCTACATTAATGAATACATCAAACTAATAGAGTAATGATGCAGTACTGTGGTATTCTCTACAGTAGTATGAATGGTAAATGAATTTAAACAGCACCAGACCCAAGCACAAAACGACACATATTGATCAATCATATACCAAACATACCAAGTTCTGCACCCCCAAGTATCCAAGAATTAGATGTGGTCCTGACTGTTGCTGTCCCACAGGGCAATCTTGCCCCCACCATCCCAGTTTCGCAGTGGTTGCGGATACATGAATTACCTTCCACTTTGGTGAGGGTAAGTACTGGGCTGTTACAAGCGCTGAGTGGGGCCACTCTTGCTGAATGTTTCTTCATGGTGAGCCTGTGGGGTCACAGGTACCTCTCCACTAGTCATCTACATTGCTGCTGCAGCCTCTTCCCCCGCCTTCATGCTCTATATAGTGCCAGCACATATCACTTTCACTGGCTGCTTGTCTATCTCTGCACCAACCAATGACTTCTATGTCCCCTCCCATCATGGCTTTCATTTGACAGCCTCACTTACTATGCTCCGCCGCTCTCTATATCTGCATTGCCTGGATCGCGCACTACTTGGTTGCTTTGAAATTCTAGGTAGCAGGAGCAGTCGGGAGCGCGCAAACTGACTCTACAGGTCCTGAAAGAACCATAAATTAACACGTATATGAAAATGCCAATACAAACATCCTCTTTATGTAACTATGTGTAAATACATGTACATACATGCATATACAAACATATGCACTTCTGGGACCTTTTTGTCATATATGAAAAATATATTATATGTTCATTTTATATATATATATATATATATATATATATATATATATATATATATATATATATATATATATATATATATCAACACACAAACCAGGCACTCACACCATACTGAGGATCGGCAGTAACCGTGAAACAGTACTGTATGTGGTTAAGTGACCTGGTTTGTGAAAAATCCATCCGTTGCTGTGTCTAAAACTGTGTAATACAGTAAGCATATGCATTAAAGGAGCCATGTATAAAATGGTTTGGATTGACAGAGTGATGGTGCATTATGTGGCCTCATTTGCATGTCCCGCCCAGTTTTCCCAGATTGCAGTGCATATACTGTGTTTCTGAGAAATTTGAGCAGGAAATAAGTTTTTATCAACTTATTTTTAGACATTCAAGTGGAATCACTAATGTACTATTCCTTATTTGTACTACTGTACTTTGTACGGTGGAGGGCTTCTATCACTCTTAGCCCACCATATGTAAAATAATTGCTGTATAGAAATACTCTTTACAACAATCAACACACAAACCAGGCACTCACACCATACTGAGGATCGGCAGTAACCGTGAAACAGTACTGTATGTGGTTAAGTTACCTGGTTTGTGAAAAATCCATCCGTTGCTGTGTCTAAAACTGTGTAATACAGTAAGCATATGCATTAAAGGAGCCATGTATAAAATGGTTTTGATTGACAGAGTGATGGTGCATTATGTGGCCTCATTTGCATGTCCCGCCCAGTTTTCCCAGATTGCAGTGCATATACTGTGTTTCTGAGAAATTTGAGCAGGAAATAAGTTTTTATCAACTTATTTTTAGACATTCAAGTGGAATCACTAATGTACTATTCCGTATTTGTACTACTGTACTTTGTACGGTGGAGGGCTTCTATCACTCTTAGCCCACCATATGTAAAATAATTGCTGTATAGAAATACTCTTTACAACAATCAACACACAAACCAGGCACTCACACCATACTGAGGATCGGCAGTAACCGTGAAACAGTACTGTATGTGGTTAAGTGACCTGGTTTGTGAAAAATCCATCCGTTGCTGTGTCTAAAACTGTGTAATACAGTAAGCATATGCATTAAAGGAGCCATGTATAAAATGGTTTGGATTGACAGAGTGATGGTGCATTATGTGGCCTCATTTGCATGTCCCGCCCAGTTTTCCCAGATTGCAGTGCATATACTGTGTTTCTGAGAAATTTGAGCAGGAAATAAGTTTTTATCAACTTATTTTTAGACATTCAAGTGGAATCACTAATGTACTATTCCTTATTTGTACTACTGTACTTTGTACGGTGGAGGGCTTCTATCACTCTTAGCCCACCATATGTAAAATAATTGCTGTATAGAAATACTCTTTACAACAATCAACACACAAACCAGGCACTCACACCATACTGAGGATCGGCAGTAACCGTGAAACAGTACTGTATGTGGTTAAGTGACCTGGTTTGTGAAAAATCCATCCGTTGCTGTGTCTAAAACTGTGTAATACAGTAAGCATATGCATTAAAGGAGCCATGTATAAAATGGTTTGGATTGACAGAGTGATGGTGCATTATGTGGCCTCATTTGCATGTCCCGCCCAGTTTTCCCAGATTGCAGTGCATATACTGTGTTTCTGAGAAATTTGAGCAGGAAATAAGTTTTTATCAACTTATTATTAGACATTCAAGTGGAATCACTAATGTACTATTCCTTATTTGTACTACTGTACTTTGTACGGTGGAGGGCTTCTATCACTCTTAGCCCACCATATGTAAAATAATTGCTGTATAGAAATACTCTTTACAACAATCAACACACAAACCAGGCACTCACACCATACTGAGGATCGGCAGTAACCGTGAAACAGTACTGTATGTGGTTAAGTGACCTGGTTTGTGAAAAATCCATCCGTTGCTGTGTCTAAAACTGTGTAATACAGTAAGCATATGCATTAAAGGAGCCATGTATAAAATGGTTTGGATTGACAGAGTGATGGTGCATTATGTGGCCTCATTTGCATGTCCCGCCCAGTTTTCCCAGATTGCAGTGCATATACTGTGTTTCTGAGAAATTTGAGCAGGAAATAAGTTTTTATCAACTTATTTTTAGACATTCAAGTGGAATCACTAATGTACTATTCCTTATTTGTACTACTGTACTTTGTACGGTGGAGGGCTTCTATCACTCTTAGCCCACCATATGTAAAATAATTGCTGTATAGAAATACTCTTTACAACAATCAACACACAAACCAGGCACTCACACCATACTGAGGATCGGCAGTAACCGTGAAACAGTACTGTATGTGGTTAAGTGACCTGGTTTGTGAAAAATCCATCCGTTGCTGTGTCTAAAACTGTGTAATACAGTAAGCATATGCATTAAAGGAGCCATGTATAAAATGGTTTGGATTGACAGAGTGATGGTGCATTATGTGGCCTCATTTGCATGTCCCACCCAGTTTTCCCAGATTGCAGTGCATATACTGTGTTTCTGAGAAATTTGAGCAGGAAATAAGTTTTTATCAACTTATTTTTAGACATTCAAGTGGAATCACTAATGTACTATTCCTTATTTGTACTACTGTACTTTGTACGGTGGAGGGCTTCTATCACTCTTAGCCCACCATATGTAAAATAATTGCTGTATAGAAATACTCTTTACAACAATCAACACACAAACCAGGCACTCACACCATACTGAGGATCGGCAGTAACCGTGAAACAGTACTGTATGTGGTTAAGTGACCTGGTTTGTGAAAAATCCATCCGTTGCTGTGTCTAAAACTGTGTAATACAGTAAGCATATGCATTAGAGGAGCCATGTATAAAATGGTTTGGATTGACAGAGTGATGGTGCATTATGTGGCCTCATTTGCATGTCCCGCCCAGTTTTCCCAGATTGCAGTGCATATACTGTGTTTCTGAGAAATTTGAGCAGGAAATAAGTTTTTATCAACTTATTATTAGACATTCAAGTGGAATCACTAATGTACTATTCCTTATTTGTACTACTGTACTTTGTACGGTGGAGGGCTTCTATCACTCTTAGCCCACCATATGTAAAATAATTGCTGTATAGAAATACTCTTTACAACAATCAACACACAAACCAGGCACTCACACCATACTGAGGATCGGCAGTAACCGTGAAACAGTACTGTATGTGGTTAAGTGACCTGGTTTGTGAAAAATCCATCCGTTGCTGTGTCTAAAACTGTGTAATACAGTAAGCATATGCATTAAAGGAGCCATGTATAAAATGGTTTGGATTGACAGAGTGATGGTGCATTATGTGGCCTCATTTGCATGTCCCGCCCAGTTTTCCCAGATTGCAGTGCATATACTGTGTTTCTGAGAAATTTGAGCAGGAAATAAGTTTTTATCAACTTATTTTTAGACATTCAAGTGGAATCACTAATGTACTATTCCTTATTTGTACTACTGTACTTTGTACGGTGGAGGGCTTCTATCACTCTTAGCCCACCATATGTAAAATAATTGCTGTATAGAAATACTCTTTACAACAATCAACACACAAACCAGGCACTCACACCATACTGAGGATCGGCAGTAACCGTGAAACAGTACTGTATGTGGTTAAGTGACCTGGTTTGTGAAAAATCCATCCGTTGCTGTGTCTAAAACTGTGTAATACAGTAAGCATATGCATTAAAGGAGCCATGTATAAAATGGTTTGGATTGACAGAGTGATGGTGCATTATGTGGCCTCATTTGCATGTCCCGCCCAGTTTTCCCAGATTGCAGTGCATATACTGTGTTTCTGAGAAATTTGAGCAGGAAATAAGTTTTTATCAACTTATTTTTAGACATTCAAGTGGAATCACTAATGTACTATTCCTTATTTGTACTACTGTACTTTGTACGGTGGAGGGCTTCTATCACTCTTAGCCCACCATATGTAAAATAATTGCTGTATAGAAATACTCTTTACAACAATCAACACACAAACCAGGCACTCACACCATACTGAGGATCAGCAGTAACCGTGAAACAGTACTGTATGTGGTTAAGTGACCTGGTTTGTGAAAAATCCATCCGTTGCTGTGTCTAAAACTGTGTAATACAGTAAGCATATGCATTAAAGGAGCCATGTATAAAATGGTTTGGATTGACAGAGTGATGGTGCATTATGTGGCCTCATTTGCATGTCCCGCCCAGTTTTCCCAGATTGCAGTGCATATACTGTGTTTCTGAGAAATTTGAGCAGGAAATAAGTTTTTATCAACTTATTTTTAGACATTCAAGTGGAATCACTAATGTACTATTCCTTATTTGTACTACTGTACTTTGTACGGTGGAGGGCTTCTATCACTCTTAGCCCACCATATGTAAAATAATTGCTGTATAGAAATACTCTTTACAACAATCAACACACAAACCAGGCACTCACACCATACTGAGGATCGGCAGTAACCGTGAAACAGTACTGTATGTGGTTAAGTGACCTGGTTTGTGAAAAATCCATCCGTTGCTGTGTCTAAAACTGTGTAATACAGTAAGCATATGCATTAAAGGAGCCATGTATAAAATG